>BPLQ01000444.1:0-31389 GCA_021605075.1 Caerostris darwini | reverse complement strand
ATAGTTATAGAAAATATTTGTACTATGTTTTTTTAGAAAAGGGAGAAAAAATGCATAGTTATTTTACATTTTAGGGAATTGATGAACATTTCACAATAGATGGAATTGCCCATTTGGATTTATAGCAATCCTCTCCACTATTCTAAAGTACTGTTGCAACTATAAAAGCATTGTGTGTTGTGGATTTACCACTTTGTTCATAATAGGTCTTTTAAAAACTATACATAAAAACTACATAAATGTCTGTATTAATACGCTTATGTATTTGTATCAATACTTTTATGTTTTGTGTAACAACGGGCCTAGAAACTTGCACCTTAACAGGTTCACGGTATTATTTATTACGTACCATTTTTTCTTCTTAACCTACAAGAGGGTAAAAAAAACTGGACTCATTAGAGCAACACAAGTCAAATGATAGAGTTACAACGCTCAACATTGCTTTTGAGCTGGAATAGCAGATATGAAGGGCCTCCGAGATCACCATAGCTCACACCCAGCGATTTCTCCCTGTAGGTTTACCTCAAATCACCGGTCTCAGAAATACGTTGATTATGCCAGCGCTGAAAAATGTTATACAGTTGGAGATAGCAACCATTCAAGGTGATATATTGCTCCATGCTGCATCGGGCAAAACACTCATGATGTAAATCATGATGAAATAAATATCCCATTTTCCAATTATTATCTCTTGTTTTTTTGCCCTGCCCCAAAGAGCATGAAATCCCTCTGTTTTCCATCTTTCGTATGAAAATTCTGTACTATAGTACAGTGAGTATTAATCTGCAAACTGTATGTCTCTTATATAGATTTTTTTAAAATTACATTTTACTTTTGAAGCGAATTTTTGAATTACCCTGTTATGCATTTCATCATATTAAAATAAAATACCTCATGATGCACGTATGATAATCATAAACTTGTATGCCAACGGCCATACCATGCTGAATATACCGGTTCTCGTTAGATCACCGAAGTCAAGCATCATTGGGCGCGGCCAGTACTTGGGTGGGTGACCACCTGGGAACACCGCGTGCCGTTGGCATTCACAAATTTGGGACCTGAATGGCCGAGTGTCTAGCGCTGTGAGGCTCGGTGTCACAGGTTTCGGGTTCCAGTCCCGGCGGTGCCATGGATGTTTGTAGTGGTTCGGAATCCACTTTAAGCTGTAGGTCCCAGTCTCCTATGACTGTAACAGCGTAACGGAGCCAAAGTCAGACTTCTACCTACGGGTGCTCCACTTCACAACAGAAGCTGCTTCCTTCCCCTTCAATCATGAGTATGTATGGGCTCGTGGGCTTGGCCAGCCAAGTGGGATAAGAAACAACAACAAACAACATAAACTTGTATTTAAAAATAAAAGAGTTCTTCACGAAAATGAACACTTCTCGACGGAGAAGCGATGAATTATTCTTAACTTTGCTGTTTCGACTTCATAATATTTTCTGTAAAAAGGCTTTCATTTTCATTTCCAGCCCACTAATAAGCAAACATTAAAAAAGGATCATTTTACATATCTATTTTTTTTAATTAAGAATTTAAAAATAGTTACCATTTGCTAGAATTATTAATTAGAAATACTAAGAATTATTATTCAGGAGACTCTAATTTAATCCAATAATACTGACAGTTAATTTCTCAAAAGAAAATTCTAATTTAATTAGAAATATTATTTATTTATCAATCTGGCTAATTGGTAGAATAAATTTGTTCCTTTTCTCAACGAATCATATTTAGAAATAAAGTATTTCTGAATAATAGAAGGATTTTTCTCAACCCTCCTGATTAATTTATTAAAAGAACGTTTATTTCTGAACATTTATACAGATTGTTATCGATTAAAAGTTTAATGAAATCTTTAATTATACTAATCATTCAGCTTCTTTTAATAAAATTAATGCGGAAATAAACTAATATCCTATAAAAGTTAAATTGCACTTAATTTGATCTTCCTCATTGAGATAAAGATAATTAGAATGATTAAGTTTGCACAAGCGTTAAAAAGACATTATTAAAATGAAATTAAAAAAATATGTGAATATATAACGTAGCCATCAGTGGACTTAACGTCAGTCCTAATGCTCACCCGCGGCGCACAAGTCGGGTATAGAATGGTAAAAACCTGAACCACGACTCGGGTATAGCAATGTTAAAAAACATATGCGACATTACAAATGAAGGGCCTGAATGGCCGAGTGGCTAGCGCTCTGGCGCTCGGTACCACAGGTTTCGGGTTCGAGTCCCGGCGGTGCCATGGCTATTTGTAGTGATTCGGAATCCACTTTAAAAAGTAGGTCCCGGTCTAATAGGATCGTAGAGCTTTGCGGGGCATTGTTATTCCGCGTCCGTGGCTTATCTTCAAGTTACACGTGCCCCCTGGGTAATGCAAAGTGAGTACGTCTGTGCAGCGCTTGCCTTAAGGCATTCAAGACCAAGCTGTCTAAAAAAAGTGTTTGCCAGCTTCATTAGAACGAAAAAACATTACAAATAATCATTATCAATAGAACATCTGCGCCATTTTATTGGCCAATATATAACCATATATTAATTGATTGGTTGTAAAGAATGATTCTACTAGAGGAGCATAAGTAATACTTTAGAACGGCTAGACATTACAATTCTGCTTGAAAATAATTTTATAGTTATTTTGATTTAAAGAAGAAAAAATACTATTGCAATATTAATTCGTTAGTTTCAAATTATTAGGGGGAAATGTCTGCTATTGTAATGAAATGTTTCCATATTCAACTGCTATAGAAGAATAGTCCACCCCTCACCAGCCCCCTAAAAAAACCAACTATTGTGTGTATATATGTTTTAATTGATATCATTGGATTACCTTCTTTCATTCGACACGAGAGAACTTCACATACATTAGAAAAAAAAAATGTAGTTCTTTGCAATTGATTTCGGATGTGATATGACAAGATATATTAATTCAATAATTAAAAGAAATGTGCTACAGAAGCACAAATAATATTGGCGCAGTGTTTAGTTTCTTCAAGTGAGATTCAAAAACTTTGGAATCATTTGGAATAAAAAAAATCAGTTCAAAGATACTTGCCCCAAATTAGTTTAAATCAAAATTTCTAGAAAACTATTTTCAAAGAAGTAGGAATACTACTGAAAATGTACTTTTTCATATCATATTGTGCTTTGCTTTTAAATAGGTAAAGATATTAGATGCATTTAGTGCAATATCATTGAAAGACGATTGCATCAGAACCTATGTAGAAGGTTTGGTTTGTCACTATGGTTATTTTTTTCAAGCTTTAGATTAATTAGGCCGGGACCTACAGTTTAACGTGGATTACGAACCACTAACAAACATCCATGCTACCGTCAGGATTAGAATCTGAAGTACCAATGGCCAGAGCACTAGCTAATTGGCCATCAGGCCGCTCTATTTGGAAGGAATAAGCTAGTAGAAACCTCCAATCTGACATTTTTAGTAGAACGTTATAAGTATATACGGAGCTTTATGGGATGAAAAAATTATTTGATATATTCAGACAGACATTATTGGCATTTATGTATAGAGGGAAGGATCTGGGAAAACAAGATAATTGTTAAAAGTTTTTTTTTAATGAGACATTTAGTCCATCACTATTCAGATATTGCTATAGAAACAGTAATTTATAGACAATAAGATGAATATAGTACAGCATTATTAAAAAACAATTATAGAGTGAGTAATCTGGAAAGAAAATTCAGAACAATATGATTTGGTTTGTCGCTCTACGGTTATTTTAGGCACACTTTGGGTTAATTAGACCGGGATCTACAGTTTAACATGGATTCCGAACCACTAACAAACATCTATGTCACCGCCAGGATTTAAACCTGAGGCCTATGGTACTAAAGCCCAGAGGCCAGAACAGTATGAATAACAGTTATAGAACAAGATATTTAGAAATAATATGTAACAAATTAAATATATCATAATGATACTAATAAAAGAAATTTATGAAGGAAGTAATCTGGAGAGATAAAGGTATCAAACTCAACCAGTTTGATGTTATTCAGGCATATTTATAAGAGAAATAATTTGTATAGTATGACTTGATGGTCGAGGGAATAGCGTTGTTGCGCTCAGGGCCACAGGTTTCTAGCTCGAGTCCCGGTGGCACCATAGATGTTTGCAGTGGTTGGAAATATATATGTTACAAAATATATACAAATATACACTTTAAACAGTAAGTACCGTTCTAATATGACTGTGGGGCATAGGGCTGTCAACTCTAACGCGTAAAAAGAAAACATCTTTTGTCTAGAAATTTGCCAGTAAACAGACGGCCTTGGCTCACCATGGAACTATTGCGCCAATTAAGAAGAACCTGTATAGTAATATATATTGGATGCATCCAAAATCAAGGTATTAAATTCAGACTAACTATCATTGCCGAGAAATATCGATGAAGAAAGATATCTGAAAAGGAAAAGAATATGAAATACATCAATTTTAGTACCATAGGCTTCAGGATTGAATCCTGCCGACGGAACATGGTGTTTGCTAGTGGTTCGGAATCCACGTTTCCTGTCTAATTAGCCAAAAGTGCAGAAAATGATAGTAGAGCGACAAACCAAATCAATATTAAAATTATTGGAAGACTGTTAATTAGAGAAAGACCTGGAAACTGGTATGGACCATGGTATTACTTCTGCACAAACCATTATTAGAGAGTTTTTGCATACCGTACGTTAGTTACCGTAGGACGTCCGTTAGCTTTTTCTCCCTAGCGCGCATGCTCATAGGAAATTATGTTTCCTATGAGCATGCGCGCTAGGGAGAAAAAGCTAACGGACGTCCTACGGTAACTAACGTACGGTATGCAAAAACTCTCTATTGTTTAGGCACATTGTTGAAGAAAAGGATCTCTGAAAAACAAAATACTATATGTATGCAGTCTGACATTATTAAGATAAATTCATGGATATGGAGAATAAGGTTAAAAGATAAATAAATCGGAGAATATAAAGTTATACGCGAAATAAAAATGAAAACACTAACGGACATTTTTAGAAAATGTAGAGGAACGGAGGTATCACAATAACAATTATTATTAGAAAAATGGTAAAGGGTGGTTTGGCATCCCATTTTTTTCTAATTTGTGTGTAAAATTAAAATAATAACCAATAAGTAACGAAATTTCTTTAAAGAATCATTATAAGAAAATTATGATTGCTAATATGTCTCAGAACAAATATTATAGTGTCATATAATTTAAAAAAAAATCACAGTATTGCTTTCTATTTAATTTTTAACGTAAGACTTTTTTTTATTTACATTTATTATATTTTTTCCAAAAATAAATTAAGGTAACTAACTGACCGCGTTAAAATGATGAATTTCTTAAAAAAATAAAAATCAGAATTTTAAAAATTTTATTTTAAAGATCCGGCATTTAACTTTTGAAAATTTTTTAAGTTTGTTTTTAGAGTGATCAGGAGTCCAGATACGACTGTTTAATCTCGAGATATTAGGAAACTGAATTCTCGCACTAAAAACTTAATTGAATTTCTGAAAAACTGCATTTTTTGCATCACGGCAAAGAGATATATGTTTTTAATGATTTGATTTATGCATTGAATTTAATAATTAATTTTTAAATTAGTTATCGGCATTTTTGTTATGAATATTGTTTTTTTTCTTATATTTTTTTCTAAACTACTTGATTGTATATTTTAGAATATTATAGTTGTTTTAATCTATATTATTCTTTTCTAATCTATATCTGTTCATGTCTACATTTATGCAAATAAATATATGATTTGCATATTCTTTTAGTTAAGATTATTGTAAAAGAAAACCACGAGTTTACCAATTTTTTCCGAATTTTAACAAAAGATATACAAGTATATAAGTTAATTTTCATGTCTGTCAAAGTTTTATAACTGGATTTAACATGAAAAATAATTCCTATAAAACATTAAAAAATTTTTGCTTTGAATGGTGTCAGTTACCTTACAAAATATATCCAAAGGAAATAAATACTCAAATCAGATAAATAATTTCACCAGAATAGCAACTTAGTCAAAGAATCTTACCTCTTCAAACTTGAAATTACTGCATATCTGCTAACTTTTGAAAATAAAGTTTATTATTGTTTTAACTTCGCTTCATTTCGACATTTCTACACGTATCAATAATTACATGCGACCTATAGCCATTATTTATTTAATCTACGCCAAGGTCAAGTTTTTATCAGTGAACATGATGTTGTCCTGTTAGGGGTCAGTGACGTTATTCGAAAATGAGGGCCAAGCAAATAAAACTCCATTACAAATTTTGGCTGAAAATGGTACTTTGGAAAGAAAATTTGATATATTCTTTTAAGTATTGTATGTGATAACGTTTCTTACAGAATTTAGAATACTTCATTCTTCATTTATGACTAGAATGTTCAAACTTTGATATATTCTTTTGGCTACTGAATCTGACAACGTTTTTTGTAGAATTGGGGAATACTTCATTCTTCATATACGACTAGAATCTTCAAACTTGATATATTCTTTTGGCTATTGAATGTGATAACGTTTCTTGCAGAATTGGGAATACTTTATTCTTCATTTACGACAACATTTGTCTTACTTTTGAATATTCTTTTAGAGATTCTTGAACAATTCATTCTTCATGAAGTTCTTTATCTATTCAACATTGCTATATTCGTGTGGCCATTTAGCCATTCTTATAGTATTCCAATCAATTGCTTCATATATCTCTTGCATTATTATCTCATCACTAGTTAACAAAATTAAGAAATTATATATTAAGTAACTTATAAAGTAACTCATTTATCAAAAATGTGTTAAAAAACTAACAATTCATTAGAACGGATATATTATAATTTAAGAAAGATCCATAAAAGTCCTTTTGAGTACTGCACTAGAAAGAATAATTGCGTATCCTTATAATAAACAAATCAAAACATCTTGCAGTATACCAGACATGTTGGCACCTATTTGGCACTTTCTCAGCAATCTGGCAAACCCAAACTCTGTTTTCTGGTAATAATGAGGTCGGGAGAGAAAAGGTGGTAGGGGAAAAAAAAAAGCCAACTTCCCCAAAGATAAGCTACCGAAGAAGGATGATCTCGTTCCGGGCTCCCAGATTACGGGTGCGGAACGCTGTTGATCTTATCCCTTTCTCCCTATCCGATGATGGTTTTGTCCTCCTTTTTCCCTATCCAGGAATTAATGGACTCTATGCTCTTCAACTCCCAATCCATACCGATTAAGGGAAGTTTTAAAGCGAGGGGAGGCGATGGGAGGGAAATAATTAGCCAGCAAAGGTAACCCCGCTTTTATCTAGCAGTGCATTAAGAAGATAAAACGCGAAAAGGATCGTCTTTCGTTCGTTTGTATGTTGTTATGGGGAATTTCAATTCTAGACGTCGTAAATACTGCCCCGGGTATCATTAGAGAACTTTCTCTTGTGGTATTTTTTGTTGGATGAATGATATGATAAGGGTGATGTCTTTTGAAATCGGGTTTGCAATTATAAAGATCTTTTTTTATCGTTTATGAAATATTTTAGTTAGAGATTAGATTTAAAATTTATGAAATTTATAGTTAAAAGCCAAATTTTAAAATAAATATGTTGAAATATGTTTTTAATCGATAAAATTCTAAGTTCATATGTATGGTTTGGTTTGGTTTGTCGCTCTACGGTCATCTTGTGCACACTTTAGGCTAATTAAACCGGGACCTACAGTTTAACGTGGATTCTGAATCGCTAACAAATATCCATGCCACCACCAGCATTCGAACCATGTGCATGTGATTGCAGACTCAATATTTTAATTTGTAAGTTGTTCAATTGCTAGTTAGTTAGTTACCTTTCAATGTTAAAGGAAAATCTTGGGTATGAACTAGGTAAATTCGTTCTTTGATATTGTTAGTATTTCATTTTCTTTAACTATATGAAAGGGAAAACAACAGTAGAAGTAACCCAATATTTTAATGCTTTTTAAAAATGATTGCGATAATATTCATATTTTTCTTTCTCTTCTTTATTTTTTATGTCCCTGATTATAATGCTTTTTTTCACTGGTAATTTTATAATTAATTCTACAAAAAAACGAATGTTTTCATAACATAAAAATTTTATTTTGGAATATGAGACATTTTGGCCAAAATCATTCATCACTAAAACGGCAGAAATATAACAGATGCAGCGTTATCTAGTTTCTGTCATACTGCATCCTCATTTTCCACCATGATTTTGAATGTACACTTTTAGGAATGACATTTGTACCTTCCTTCGATCCCAACGGAAGGATATTCCGTTTTATCGGTTTATCAAACCTATCCACTCTATATAGATATGAAAGCTATCGGTTCGACTTTACTAGTAGGGATACGAACTTGAATTCCCTTATTCAGAAACCCTATGCACTATTTGTCAAGCAGCTCACGTACGGAATAATTAAAAAAAATTTAGAAAAATGAAATTGGTAATATTTTGTATTGAACTTAAATTCGGTTGGATATTGTACTACAAAAATTTTGAGTTTTATTCAAGGAATTTATTTTTATTTTTATATATGTAGAATTTTAGACGAATTTTTGAAAAACAACTTCGTTCTAAACCTAAAAAAAGTTACAAAAGCGAATATAACTGTGTTTTTCCTTTTTATTTTAAATTTTGGAGAAATTATGAAAGGAAAAATTAAAAAAAAATATTGGATTTAAGGGAAAATATTAAGGAAATGTAAATTTTTTTTTTAATGAATAGTAAAGAAATTTTTATTTTAAAAGAAAATCGTATAGGAGTTTTGCATTAAATTTTAATATAACCTTTTGAAAAATAATGATATTTTATATGACATTTAAAAATAAAATGAATAAAAGATACTTCATGTTTGCATCTATATATATCAAGAATACAATCACACAGCTTCATAGGGAAAAAGTAACAAACAAGACAAAATAACATGACTACACTCATGGTTGAAAGATTATGAAATTTTGTTAGCCTAAAATTGGTTGTTTGAAAATGTTGGACTATCATCTTTGGAGACTATCATCTTTAAAGACCTTTTTCACTAATACCCTAACATAGACATTGGAACTTTTTGTTCGGCTTTGTTTCTTAGGCTTTGACCAAGCTCTCTCAATTGTGAAACCTATTAGCTATGCACCAGACAGCTCTGGATTTTTCTTTCACTTTTAAGAAATAACTGAAATAATATCAAATTTTCAAATTCAATACTCAATTTAGAATTCTCTACCCTTTAATCAATAGAAATTCAGCTTTACCTCTTAATCTCAAAATTCTAATATATTTCTCTTATCTTCGTCCAGTATTAGATGCAAGCCCAGTTTGGGGTTCTGTTGCACGTACAAATTTTGAAATTATTCAAAGGCTTGAGAACAAAACTGTCAGAATGTTAACGAATTCACCCTGGTATTTTCGTAATGACGACATTAGACGAGGTCTCTCGATTCCAAGTTTAAGACAATTTATTCACAAAATTTCTACTAAATTCTATAATGATATGTGAAACATCAATAACCCTGTATTAAATATCCTACAAAATTACGATTATGATATTTCTTCCCACAAACACAGCACAAGACCTCGCAATGTTCTAAATATTTTAAATTAATCCCTTACAACTCATTCTGTTTTATTACATGCAACTGATTTTATCAACATGTACATATTTGAAATTTTTCATTTTATAATTTTATTAAATAAATAATTCTCTTTTAAAAAAAAGGCATTTAATTATCTATTTTTCTTATTAACTCAAAGGGCATGGCACCACCGCTATGTTTCAACATTTTACAAAGAAGGAGCTAGTGGCCGCTACGCGGCCAAGGATCTCCGTAATAATCTACAATAATATCAAATTTTCTTGCACTAAAATTAGTTGTTCATAGATGCTGAATCGTCATTCTTCTAATTTTAAAAACGTTTTAGAGGGATAGCTCGGCATAGGCATGGGAGTGTTTGATTCGGTATCGCATGTTGAGTTCCGAACCGAACCCTTTCAGAAATCCGGCAGATTATCTACAAAGCTGTTCCGCTTCTATCTAATAAAACTATATGATATAAAATGAAACAATCAACAATGAATATTTCACTGAAACTTTTAATCAGAAATTTGTGTTTTAAAAATATTGATGCTGTTAATATTTAAGCTTGAAATATATATAATGGATGAAGCTCATATTTGTAAGTCTGTCATAAATCGTGTAGACTGAAAAATAAAGTGAGATTCTGGGAGATATTTAAGCTTTCTTTATCGGAAAAGTTTCTTTTGAAAGATGATTGATTACAAGCTTAAATGGCATTGATTTTCTATATACTTTTATTCCGAAGTTGTGAAAATTGTCAGCAGTTTTCAATTAATCATCAATTTCAAGACTGTCTTTTTCTCTAGTCCAAACAAGATTGATGGCGTTTAAGTGGAGCAAAAATATAAAGTTTGGTGCATACTGATTAGCGTTGGGTCTGATTAGTCTTTTGCGTTTATCCAATACAGTTTTCTTTTAAAATTCTCATAAGAATGTAAATCACTGTCTGGAAAATTATTCTCTAACAAGTCACTCTGGAGGATTTTGTTGTTGTCTGTTTATTAATATGATTTATGTAATCAATTCACTTAGTTTGATTTAACTGAAACTGATGTGATCTGTAATTGAATCACATTATAATTAGCAACATTCTTGAGGTAATTCAAAGTTTAAGTGTTTGAATATTATATTTGTATGTCTTAAAACTTAGCTGTGCAATGGAGAAGTCCAAACTTCATTCCTCCAATTGCTTATAGTTCAATCTAGTGCAGTTCAATCTTAATTCTTTATATCTCATTATATCTCTAATTTTAGGCAACATTTGAAGAAAACAAATCCATCACCTGAATGACAACCGTACAATGTTCAATGCTCAAGCGCATGACAGATGCAATACGGTTGAGCATTGATCATTTTTTTTTTAATTATGCTCTGCGACATATCGTTCCAAGTATTTGTAATGAAGCCCTACGTTTTCTCACTTCCCTGTACAGACCATCCAACAATTTTTCTACAGGTTACAAATTTGAAGGACGAAACAGAATTTGGAGAGTTGGCCAGTTTATTGCATAAGTACATCAATATTAAGGAAGCAGTCTTGTGACACCCAATTAACTCTAATTATATAAATGATTTACAAACTGTGCTATCCATTAAAAAGAAGTGAAATATTCTTTCATCATCATTTGGGTTACTATATAAGATTGGCATTTAGAAAGTACTAAGGTACAACATTGTGATTTATTATCCATTAAAATATATTCATGGCCTGAAATAAATTATAAACAAAGGCATCCTATTTAATTTTTTTATGTTCTTCTTCTTCTTCTTCTTATATTTGTCTCAATATATCATCTATGATACTACTTCAATCTGGTTTATAAGTAAGAGATAATTCCAACGAGAAAGAGCTCCGATCCATGTACATAAATAATGATTTGATTTTTGTACATGATATGTTTTGCTTATTTTCAAAATGAAAACAAATTTTTTTTTTAATATTTTAGCAGATTAAGATGCTTAATTACAAAACAAGATTAATATTACATAATTAAAATTTCAAATAAATAAATAAAAATAAAAAACAAATGCATAAAAATTAATTATTGTAATGAAGTTTCTGCTGCGTTATTGATTGATTTCATGCTGTGTTATGGATTGGACAATCTTAATTTAGTTTCTAATGAAAATCAGAAAATATTTTGATCATGAATTTCTAACGTAAAAAATTCTGAATCTGACAATCTAAATTGATGAAACAATTGTATTCTCCATTCAGATTAATGTGTTCTTTACTTATTTACTTTATGTAGGTTTCATATACAGGGTATACAGACCATATAAATTGTACAGAGAGAGATTACTCCCTCGGAACATTTGAATGTCCAATGCAATACGGTTGGGTATTGACCATATATACCGAGGAAACCACACTTGTATGGTGCATATTTTTTGAGAAAAGAAAATAAGGGACATAAAATACTGCGTACAAAAATTAAGCCGTATTGAAATCACAAACTGCAGAACAAATAAAATACAGAAATATTTAAGAGAATACTTTACCTACTTGAATTAAAGTTCCAAAACGCACTAATTCCATTTCAGTTATGTAATCGTATGCATTGTAGGCTTTCTCCTTCATCTCAATTGCATATTTTATGCTTTTGTTCTTTCTACATTTACTCTCTACTAGTCTGTACTCATTATGTTGCATCCGTGGAAGAAATTAGATTTAAATCTGTAGAAGATCGTTCCTTAAGTAGGCGCTGAGAATTCGCCATTATCTTAGTTCTGTCCATCAAAGATATAGATTTAACAGGTCCAGTGTATGTGTGCGAACATGTATCTCATTGGATAATTGCAATGACATGTATATCATCTCAAAATCACATTTATATGAAGACGACAATCTTGATTCGTCTTTCCGCAGTTGCAGTTGATATTTATTTCATACTACAAAACTAATAATTCTAAATTACACAGAGTCCTATTGGTGGATAATTGTTTACAAGAGAAGACTATTGGGCGTATAGGTTAGACAGCATTGTCCTCTGCTTTTGAACCTGATTGAGAATATTTCTGCACTTAACCTGTCCCCTGAAAACCTTCAGAATTCGAACTCCTGGAACAGTCCCCAGCTCTCTCTTGGCCTAATAATGGCCTTTGCTGCCAAGTGAGTTAATAAATACTAACATGAGGGTGGAATACTGCTAAAGTGATTTTATAACAAGCTGTAATAAGCTATTATATTTCATGTTAAAACTCTGATCATGCATTGAACTCAGATGTTACATTTTTTGTAATGCTTTTTTTGCCAGACTTAAGTGGATGGATTAACTGATGTCATTTGTGACTATCTTGTTCTTTGTATTTTTCTTTTTTATAATATCTGTTGTCCTGTAAACTTGCCATTGGAAATAAAAATAAATCAATACTAATAATAGACAAAATTTAAGTTAAAATGTAGCGCACTATGAAAACAAAAATTTATATCATTATGAAAATAAAATGAAGCCTTTAAAATAAATTTTAGGATTTATTTTTATTGACCTAAATTCAGAAATACGTTTTTTTTTTTTTTTTTTTTTTACATAATTTTAACTCTTCTCTTTTAAAATTTTGTTAGTTAATTTTGTATTAAATTTTTTGTTCCTTTTTCTAAGTTTTTTAAACAATCATTTTATTACATGTTATTGTACAATTTGTGTTTTAAACATTAACATTATTAATATTAAACTCCCAATTAAGAAAGCCCAAGTTTATATAAGATTGAATCAGACCTATGACAACGTAAAAAATAATACATAAAATAAAAATTAAATTATATTTGCAATAAATATTGTAGTCATTTAATTTAAAACAAAACAACAACAAACACGCATTTAAAGACATTTAATTTTAAACTAAACAACAAACAAAAAAAAACACACACAAGCAGGATTTAATAAATCAAACAAACAAACAACACAACCTTTAAATTAAAACAAAACATTTTTTAAACAACAAACGAACAAATCTATAACGACTTATTTCTTTTTGGTAACATGATATATATTTCTGTCGACGAAAAATAAAAAAACTAAAATATTTTATGACAATTAATGAAAATTGATGAGAAGTAACTCATTTCTTTTATCATCCATTAAAATTATTTAATGTTATTCATTCTAGACATTTGATCATATAATATATCACCAAGGATTTGTAATCTGACAGAACGTTTTACTTCCTTCAAAATTAAAACTAAATAACCTTTATCACGTGACCATATTTCTTTTGGCAGACGATTGCCTAGTTCATGAAACGGTGCCAAAAAAATTATTAAATTCTTTTATGTAATGAATTGATGTTAACGATCGGGATATTCGAAACAATAACCTCACGCATTCCAAAAACCCACAACCTGAATCGAATCCCATCATCCCTCGACTCGACTGTGGACCAAAGGGGGGGGCGGTAGTAAATGATATTTAGCTTAAGATAAATGGTCATTTGATGTGGCTGCTGTAAAGGGAGAATGAAGCCATCTTTCATTCATATGGGATATCCTCATGCGGGCTGCTTAATGGCCTTCCATCCAGTTATTCAGACGGTTCTCACAAGAGTTTGATGGAATTTTGCCCTGGAGAGACATTTCGAGGCCGGGGCATTCTCCTTCCACAGATTATTTAGTTAAAATTCTCGCTTGGTTTCAAATGTTAGGACATTCCTTGGAAAATTTAGATCAAATCAGGTTGATATGTGTGTGTGGAGAGGACAGTAAACACAAAGTCTGTTTACTGTCAAGAACTTCATCCGAGCTTAATTGCTTCGTTCAGGCTTAGATACTTTGTTAATGTGTTTGTTAATTTAAATGTAAAATAAATTTCTTAGGATTTATTTCATAAGTTGCGTTTATGAAATTTTTAATTGTTGTTTATATATGAACACTTTTTTAAGTTGATTTATGAGGCTTTCGCTTAGAAAATTTATATTCCTTTAAAAATAATTTTTAATAAAGTTGCATCCTTTCAAATTAGTTTTTAGATATAATATATTTATTCTCGTTATTATTTAAACGATATGAAGTAACTTTTTTTATAAATTGCTTATAATAAAAACAAACACCAAATTAAGATAATCAACTTTTGCTTCTAAAAGAAAATTGAAGTTTACTAAATTAAGTTTTGTATAAAATAATTATATATTTGAAACATGCTGAAATAGTATTTTTTTACTACTTTAATTTTGCTTCCTTTATATTTTATATATTTTATATCGAACTTGCAAAATATATTATTATTTTTGAAAGGAAATTTTTATTTGGAATATTTTTTAATTTTGAGTCATTTATTTTATTTTCATTTATTTTTGAGTAATTTATTTTATTTTTAAACATTTTTGAGTTATGTATTTTATTTGCAGTTATTCTGGAGTTATTTGTTATTTTTTTATTTATTAAAAAAGTTATTTAATTTAATCATATTTATTTTTGAGTTATTTAGTGGCATATTGAAAAATATCAAAGAACGAGAGAAATGTAAATTTAAATTATTTTAAAAATATAACAACCATATTGGATTGAAAAATCCCTGATCGATATCCCTGAAATTAAAATAATCTTAATTTAAAAATTTGTAGATGATAATGTAAAACATTAGTTTCTCAAATTTTCTGCACGTGACATGAAAAGTAATGAATAAGAATGAATCAGATCAGTGAGAACTTAAGAAATAATGCTAATATAAAAATATAATTTAATTTTTAATAGTATTGAAGAAGCATAGAAGAAAATAAAAATATAATTTAATTTTTAATAAGTATTGAAGAAGCAGGGATGTATTGAAGACAATTAATTTACCACATATTTATCAGTATTACCACAATTTACCAGCAATGTAGATATTTAATTTTAACATTTTTTTCAATAACAGGTGGGCTGAAAATTATACACGTGTCTTTTGAAGGTTAGGGCTAACTAAAAATCATATGGATTTAATACCAGCAGCGCCATCTATGTGCCAGCCTACGAACTTTTCAGCTCATTTGCTATTTATTGCATTTTGCAATAAATACTGAAGGCATTTAATTTAAAACAAGTGTATAAGAAACAAAGATATCTATAAAGACTTGTTATTTATTTTTGGTTACAAGATATATATTTCTGTCGAAGTACACTCACGTCCATAAATTAAGGATAATGAAGTTCAGGCAAAGAAAGGGACAGAAGCAAAACAAATTTGACTTATTTGTAAAGTCTATTTATTAAACAAAAGGTAAAGAGCAAAAAAGATGCTATATGTTTGACATAATTAATAAAAATTGCGATTTTTACTTCCTGGAGCAAATTTCAAAAAAGAACCTATTTACAAAAAACAGTATAACATGGTTAGTATGATGGTTAATATGGAGTATGTCTCTGGGACGATGCAATACAGGCCTTACAACGCCTAGGCATGCTGAGTATCAAATTATCAATCTGATCTTGGGGAATATTACACCACTCATCAAGCAATGCCCTCCGAAGCTCCGGTTGACAGGTGGGAGGGGGTTGACGGGCTGCAATTCGTCGGCCAAGCATATCCCACTCATGCTCTATTGGATTCAAGTCCGGTGAGTATGCTGGCCAATCCATACGGGTGATATCCTCCAATTGAAACGTACATGTTGTTCCAGAATGACATCCCGATCGATGTGGCCTGCCATCGTTACACTCTGAACATGCAGGTCAGTTCTGGAACCAAGAATAATTCCTCCCCAAACGAGCCATCCTGCACCACCGTAACGGTGTCGTTCAATGGTGTTCTCTTGGTGGTAACGGGTACCTGGCGCTCTCCATATGAAAGTCCGGCGAGAATCAGACTGCAAACTAAACCTGGACTCGTCGGAAAACATCACACCAGACCACTGTTGCGGTGTCCACAATGCATGCTCTCTACTCCAGGTTAATCGCAGGCGACAGTGAGTTGCGGTAAGTGGAACACATCTGACAGGCCTACGAGCATATAGACCAATGTGCCCTAAGCGTCTGTACACGGTCTGCCTTGAAACTGTCGTACCGGTAGCTGAAGAGAGCTGACGAGACAGGTCTGATGCTGTGCTCCGTCTGTTTCTTTTGGCAGTAACTGCTAAATACCGGTCCTCATTCGGCGTTGTAACTCGGGGGCGACCTGTGCTGTAACATCTACTCACATTAACATCATCTTGGAATCGCTGCCAAAGCCTGGAGATGACACTCTGGGCGATTCCAAGTTCCTCGGATACTTCCAGCTGGGTACGTCCACATTCCAGTCGTTCGATAATTCTACCGCGTAAAAAATCATCCAAATGCTTCCTTTGTGCCATAACTACGCGGTTATTGCACTGAAAGGCTTTTAAAGCGCTTGTGAACAATTTTACTTCTTTGCCACCATTCCTTATATACCCCTCTCTTACAATCTCGTCATTGTGATGCACTATCCGCGCCATCTGGTGGTTTCCTGTAATTTGCATATTCTTCTTCAAGATGTGTGTGATAATTCTACAGGTGAAATTTTTATTTTAGAGTTCAATTTCTGTGTGATTCTGAATTATCCTTAATTTATGGACATGAGTGTAGTTAAAGCAGGTTAAAAGTAGGCACTAAAGTTATAGGAATAATTTTATATGTTCTTATGCAAAAATATTTGTGTTAGTTTATTAATATTGGATGCATAGTATTAAATTGATTTTATTGATTATTTAGAAAAGTAGTTACAAAGATTCTTATGCCAATTTCTTTTGAAATGTAATTAGCAATACTTGTGCAATTTTATCGAACTGTTCCTTGTTTATGCTTAGCATTCGCAGGGTTAAATTAAAGCCTTTTCAAAGAGTTTAAAAGAATTCGTAAAGAGTGTTTATTCCTCGTGTTTGTGTTGTAGTTCATTTCAAGACACAGTAGCAATAAGAAACAACGTTTATCCATCGAAATGATGTTTTTATAATTAAATGATTAACAAGATTAGATAGGTTTATATGTTAAACATGAACCCTACTAATTATTATATTAATTGACAAAGATTTATATTGCTTTTAGTAATTTCATTTTAAGGAATTGTTTTTCAAACTTTTTAAAAATAGTTGTATATTTAAAAACATTTAAATTTTACTTTAAATTATCATTTTCTAATATGAGAGGAATTAAAAAAATTTCTATAAAATTCCTTACTTGAATCATTGAAACATTTAGAAATAATTTCCATAATCAGATGAAGTAAATTGTTTTCTTCCAATGGAATTATACAAATAGGAAAAAAAAACTCTGATGGTATCTTCAAGAAAATCAAAGAACAGATCATCTCTAAAATGATTTCTTAAAAATTTTTTCACTCGCAGTTCTCTAATTCAAATACAATATATATATATATATATGTATAAATCTGACGTGGGTTAATATTTGATGATTTTTCGAAAACGAAATTTCTTGATGGATTTTTGCAGATGATAATTCTTAAACAAATATTTTGCTCTCTTTTTGCATTTTATATTACTAGAAATTATGAAACTTGCATCTAAAGCTAAATACGTAAAAGAAATTACGGATACTTCTATCTGATAAAAACGTTTTAAAAAACTGAAATATTGTCTTAATTTGATATTAATGCTTCAAAATTAAATGAGTTTATGTCATTCAAAAATAATATGATTTTATCAAAAATGAAATGGTTTTAATAAAAATTATGACTTTCATCATTTAAATAACCAAAAAATATTTTAAAAGAAATATCATTTAGATTATACTTTAAGTGGAAACAACAATACTTAAATTTTAAATTAAATTAAATTTTTGAAATATTTTTAATTAAAACTTTATATTTAAATATTTTTTTTTATAACAAAATATTTGCTGCGTCTTAAATTGAATTTCTTACAGCTGAAAAGCAATACCACCCCGAAACTATTGTTTTCTCGCCTTATTTGTATAGATATCTGGAATAAATTTTAATCCATTAGTAACAGTGAGCAATAAAAATTTCATATTAGGTATTTAATGTAATTTTTAAATACACTTTTTTTAACAAAACTATCCTAATTTAAAAATAAAATAAACTTTATATATATATATATATATATACCATGAAGTTTCTCTTTTCAAGTTAAGAATCAAGGTTATGTAACAAAATTTATTTAAAGAAATACAGCACGTTATTTATAATTTACTAATAAATACACTAACTTCTACAATATGAAATTGAAATATTCTTTTTCATTGGCTCAACAGCCCTAAGGTGGGATAAGGCCATCTGCCTACTGGCAGATTGCAAGACAGGAGATATGTTATTACTTATGAGGTTAGCCTTACGCCCAACAGTCATATTTATCAGGCGACTACGGTTTAAAGTGTATTCAGAACCACTACAAATATCTATGGCATCTCCGGGACTTGAACCAGAAACCTATGGTGCCGAGCACTAAAGTGGTAGTCACTCGGCCATCGGGCCCTTTAATGTATTAAAATATTAAAAATTTTAAAATGCATTAAGTTCCATATTATGAAGATAAAATTATTATTATTTAAAATGCCATGAATAAATTTTAAATAGGTATGAATAACTTTTTTTTACATTGAGATCTGTATAAAAACAGGAAATTAGCCATCCAAAGATCTTCCTCAAACACCCTATAAACTCTACAGCTCTTAAGTTATAACTCTTACGAAGTATTTTGAAAGTTATTAACTTAAGATATCATTTCGTCTTTAAAATGTCTTGGAAACGTAAAAAAAAAAAGTTTCACATCTCTCTTTCTTAAAAATGTGCTTCTCTCCCCCACTTTCTGCTGAAGAAACAAACTATTTCCTATGCAAATTGCCACCATTACAACGCTGAGTGGGTATATTTCAGTCGTGAAAGTATACGAGTGTCGTGCAATTAGGCTTTATTATGTCGAGAAAGGCGTGTTTACGACGTCGTAACTTAGAGGCTTCAGTCTAATGTTAATTCTATGGCAGGGACAATTGTCTCGCAAAGTAAACCGTTTCCCTTAGAGGGAAACTCGTGGCATCTCTAATCGAAAACTGTTATTCAGTTTTTTTAGTATTATTTGAGTTTAATATAAATGGTATATTAAATGACAGTTCAAATAACCTGCGTTTTCTTTCTTTAAGAGTGAATAGTCTCTCTTTCTTTTCAACATCTATTTGTATAATTTGTGCTTTATTTGTCTTAAGGATTGAGTTAGAATAAATCAGTAAATCAAATAAATTGACTAAAAATACAAGAGGTTTCAATTTATTATGGAGTTTTGTAAAGATGTCATTTATCATAGTCAAGTATTTGTTTAGATTCTTTGCATATTTGGTTTTTGTTTTATTTTTCTATTGATTAATTTTTTATTTAATTTTAAAACATCAGATAATTGTAGATTTGCATAAAAGTATAAATACTAGTTTTCTAAAATCAAATATGACATTGAAATCATAAATATAAGATTAGAAAAGAAGTATTACTTAAGTTTCTATTTCTTTCTTTGAAAATTGCCCTTATTTCAAAACCATTAACAATAAATCATTTTCTAAATAATACTTTAATTTTTTAAAATTTCTCTAAATATTATTTTAAATTTTCTAATAATATTTCTTTAGATATTTTAATTTTTCTAAATATATAAACTCTCTAAATATCACTGTACATAAACGTATGTATAGTAACATTTTCCTAAATATTTTCTAAATATTACTTTACATGAACTTAAATGCTCTATTCTGTATTGCAGAGGGAACTTATCGTAACTCACAAATTTTGATTTTTCTGTTTCTGCCATATCTATGCCAATAAATATCATATTATCAAAAAGTAATGTGAAGTAACTGTAGTATGAATTTATTCAAGATCAAATTTTACCTTAATATAGACATTATTAAGGTACACACACCTTTAGATAGTATGATATTTATTAGCACAGATATGACAATAAACAGAAAACTCAAAATTGGGAAATTAGAACTGATTACCACTGTAGTATAGAATTTAAGATAATATTTATGTTTATGTTAAGAGGGGCCTGATGGCCGAATGGCTAGCGCTCTGGCGTTCGGTACCACAGGTATCGGGTTCAAATCCGTGGGTGTTGTAGTGGTTCGGAATCCACTTTAAACCATAGGTCCCGGTCCTAATAGGATCGTAGAGCACTGCGGGGCCCATTGTTACTCCGCGTCCGTGACTTACCATCAAGTTACACGCGCCCCCTGGGTAATGCAAAGTGAGTAACGTCTGTGCAGCCCTTATGGCGAAAGATCACGGTCTATTTGCCAGCTGCATTAGAAAAAAAAATGTTTATGTTAACTAATATTTTCAGAAATTTAATTATTTACAAGAAAATTGGAATTACATTTCCAATGCTAAGCTTCACCGAATCATGCATATCACTCTAAATATTGTCACCAAAATAACTGAATCTTAAGATAAACGCTATTTTAATCTCTTACTTAATATAATGATTAATAGCATCTTATTACGAAAAAAAAAAAGATTTTTTTATAACAATTCCTGTCCAATAAACAATTTAAACTGAAATCATGATAAAAATTACTAACGATATAAAATTTAACAATTATCTATATAGTTAAAAAAATTCGTAACTTTATTAAATCTGATTTAATGTTTTTTTAAAAAAATAGAATGTAAATTAATACTTCATAAAAAACAAAAAGAATGCATTTCTAAATAACCAATTTTTTTCAATTTATTTTTATTTTTTATAGATAAAGGAAAAAAAATATCTTTAAAAAAGTATTCACATCTTCCATAGAAATTTACTGCATATAATATAAAACGTCGTTGGCATTTTATCCCTCTGATACTACTGAAAGTTTATTGTAGGAAGTTTAAGCATAACAGCTATATGCAAATAACCTGGCTTTGAATATCTTTTGAATCTTATGAAATCTTGCAGTGAAAAAAAGGTGGTAAGAGCAGTGATAAATTCTTTAAAATTATATTTTTTTTTCTCTTTTTAATGAACTTATTTATATGTAAATAATTCTCATCACTCATTTTAGTCACTAGATTACACACAGAAGGTAGTATTATAAATTCGTTTTTTATCATTAATCTCCTAAAGATTTAGGAATTTTATCTGAAGGTAGCTATAGATAAGTTTATAAACAAACCTATTTAAAGGTAGGGGATAAAAACTAAAAATAAGTTTTTTTAGAGTTAGAATAATGAATTATTTTATTTTTAAAAGCAGTTCAAGTTCTTTAATAAATTAAAATTTATTTTAATATACAAAAATAACTTCATTTATTTCAGCAAGACAGTAAAATCAGATAAAATTTTGAAGTAATAAATAAAATATCAAATATTTCTCTGGAATATCTTGAATTATAGTATTTTATAAAATCTTTTGGTTAAATTAAATTAGTCATTTCCATTTTTTGTGTATCTTAAAATAATAATTTGTTTTTCTGAATGGATTTTTAAATAAGATTAAAAATATTTATTACTTATTTAACCCCGCTATAGATGGAAACTAAAATTAGTAATCCTTTTATTAAAATTATTAAATCACTCTTATGAATGAATATTTACGGCCTGATGTTCTAGTGACTAGCGCTTGGTACAACAGATTTTCGGTTCGAGTTCTGGCGGTGCCATGGATGTTTGCAGTGATTCACAATCCACTTTAAACCGCAGATTGCTGTCTAATATGGCTGTAAAGCATTGGCTATAAAATTGACAATACTACCCCGTAAAAAGAAAACAACATCTCATGTTACGAAATTTGCCAGCAGGCAGAAGGCCTTGGCTCACCATGGGGCTGTAGCGCCATTGAAGAAGAAATGAATATTTTAAAAGGAATTACTGCTTTAGTTTGAATCTTCTAAACATATTAAAATGCACTTGGAAAAATTTATTCCAACTAATTTTTGTAACACGTAGCATTCCTTAAAACATGTAAATTGTTTTAAATATATATTCTTCTTTTATTTTATCTATTTTTAAACCGTTTGTTGGTCCCTATACACTCTATTGTGACATTATAATATCTTTATATAAACAAGGCTAAACATTTGAAACAATTTCTTTTTAAAAAGCACATTTCTTTGACTAGTAAAATAAGAGAAGGATCTGTATTAAAAATACAACACTAAACTTCTATATAGTATATGTTTACGCGCTTTAAAACAGAAAGAATTTGAAATTATACGAGTCTTAATTAAACTTATTGAATTCAAGTCAACAAAAAGTCAAACAGAAGTGAATATGAATAAATATTCTAATAACATAGTGAATATGAATAAATATTCTAATAACATAGTGAATATGAATTAATAATCTAGCAAAGATTTTGTTTTTCATTCTTGCATTATAAAATTAAGCTTGCATATTTCTTTTTCTTTTCTGAAAATTCAACTTCATTATTAATTTTTTGATTATTTAAAATTTTAATTTTTCTAAGAAACAAAATATTTATGTGTTTGGGCCTGTCAATTTTTCTTATAACTTTAAACACGTAAGCACGTTACTCCTCTTTTCCTCTTCTTCTTCTGGTGCAGAGCCAAAAATCTTGAAAAATTCTTTTCAGCTGTATTTTAATAAGGCAAAAATTTTTATTTTTCATAGTAAAATTTCTCTTTTGGACCTTTAGTATAATATAGACTATTTTTACTAGGCTATTCTTTATATTCACAGAATATGAATAAAAAGCCTTCAATGTAATACAAATTAGCTTTTAAAGGGGAAAGATACACAAGTCCTGGTCTTTTCTTTGAATCAATGTTATTTTTATCTGGAACATATATAGTTCAAAATTCATTGTCATAAAAATTATCACATCAAAACGATTAAAATTTTACACATGAGTTAATATTGTTGATATAAATAAACCATAATGAAATGGAAGCTAAAAGATAATTTTATTACAGGAAAATTAAAGAAAAAAAGCTCAACTGCCTTGCTGGGTCACATACAACTTTCAATTACTTTTCAATGTGGTCGAGTATTAATGTATTTATATCGGATGACATCCTGAAATATCTCCTTTCTCAATTGCTGCATGTGTGCCTCTAGTTTAAGCAAACTTCTACTTCGCCAAACATGCCGACTCAAGTCATCACACTAGTTTCATACCAGTGATAAATTTAATGATCAAAGACGGTAGAAGCCAAGGAAGTGTATCAATATTAAGAAGGCAGACCTGTGGTGCACTTGCTGTGTATGGCCGAATATTTTGTTGAAAAATACCTCCTGGGGACCCTGTCATATTTATATGTAATTGAAAGATGTCACGAATGTAAAAATAGAATGCTATTATGGATCGTTATTAGAAGGCACCAAGTTTAATATGCAATGGCACCTTAAACTATCACACTAAGTGTTTGCATAGGTGCCGCTACAAAACAATAGCATTGAAGCATTCATAGCGGGACCTCCAAACATGTAAAGGGTTGTTATCTGAATCCAAATAAAATAGAGATTTGTCACCGAAGACAGTTTACTATTCCACCATGCTTTATGTTTCATTCACGTTTTCGACACACTATTTTAAATAGAGTCGACATTGGGGACGGGAAGGGGGGGAGGGCTTCCTAGCTTCTAGGGCTAGCGATTGTAAATGGCGCCCCGATAACAAATGTTTGTCATGCCACCACTTCACAATAGTATGGACAGACACAGGGGTCCATTCTCGTGATAAGAAAATTAGTTAATTTTTTACCAATGGGATTAACCGTTATGCTAATAGAAATTAACGAATAATTTTAACGCCCCTTAATTTTGCTACGTTTCACCACGTATGTACATGGATACTGTTCAACTAACCACAATATCGAATTGAAACATAGAATATGGTTATTAGGAGCCCGAACAGGAGAAATTCATTAAATTTTTTAGTCCCTGTGTGTGTGAGTACACCTAAACTTCTGACGATCCAAAGCGAAACTTTGTGAAGGAAGTACATGGCAGTTTTGACGTATGTATGATGTGTAAGTCCTGGAAGGACATGCAAACAATTAGCAATGCATCGTATATGGAAATCACGTACTCCAGTATTCCTCTAGTAAGAAATATAAAAAGGAAGGACGTATTATATTTAAAATTGTGTTTTCTCACTGTTTTTCTGTTCAGCAAATAATAGACGAAAAAATGGCTGTCATACGAGCACTCATTTTTCAAAGAAACACATTTGTGGTTTGTATATATTGTATATTATCCTTTTCGAGAAATCAATATTTGCATGGAGCGAAATCAGGCTACACGTAAGTGATTAGGAAATCGGTGAATGTAGAAAAGATGAATTCATTTTTAACCATGGATGACAGAAGTTAATATTTGCAACAGTCAGTTGGAAATTTTGCACATGACTTTTGTGGATCGTTCAGCAAGACAAAGATCCACAACTGGAGAATTAGAATGAGTTTCATAACTACCTGCGTCATCACGCACTATTAAATATCCTCTATAGCAGTGAGATATTTTTTAAGGTAATCACTAATGTAAATTAATATACCACTAATGTATCTTTGATACTTCAACACAAGGTAGATGCGCAGAATGTTGAAACAAATAGTGTGACAATCTTTCCTGAAGAACATCATTTTTGTTTGAAATTTCACGATGGTAGCATTTGAATTTAGTATCATCGTGATGAAAGACATTGATGATTCGAATCTAGCATCATGGCCCATCACCGTGAGGATTCGAATCTAGCATGTTGGCATAGGATGATTAAAGAGGAAATCCTTTTTTAACTCGTGACGACCGAATTTAACGTTTCCAACAAAGCCATCCTGCCTCTAAACTAGACAGCAGATAACTTTTCAAAGGGCGCTTACGGATTGTTCAACAACATCAAAAATCATATCTCAAGAATTAGTAGGAACTTCACAACAACTATGAATCTTGCATTATGGATAGTCACGATTGTCTGTCATCTGGCATTGTGCTTTGAATTAAGGTTATGGCTTTGGCAATATACAATTCAGGCAAGTGTTATTGCACACTCAACAGTCACAGATACATCTGTGAAGTTTTAGAATTTGCTGTACTGCTTTTCCTTCAAAGCTTGTCTAAGGCCATCTTCAAATCAACAATCGAGGACAAATCAAGATTTTACATGACATGTAAAGCTCAAAAAGTTTTTAATATCCACCAAAATTTTCTTCACAATTAATCTATTCACTAGATTTATCGCGTATCAAACACTTCTGGTTGCTTAAAAGTAAGCACATTACATCTATCTGCGGTTATACCCGACGAATTTTTGCTGCTGATCGTGATTTCCCATGTTGCAAACATAAGTGCAAAAATTTTTTAACTCAATTCACCTTATGTCTCTTCGTATCATATTATATATATATCTTGGCTTTTAGCGAATTGAAGGGAGCTATGATTTCAATAATTCCTTCCTTGTGCCCCATGTTACCAGCAATGTATGCGTAATAATAAATGCCACCTAACGCTTATAAACAGCCACTCTTTTTCATTAATGTAAATTTGCTTATGCCACTTGTCAAGCACCGTCGTGCTATTCCTTCGATCGTTTCTAAAATTCACCGTCATTAGCACTCCAGTCACCTTCCTTCAACTCCGATAAGTTATCCGGAATAACTTCCGGGACCCTGCAAGGTTTCAAAATTTAAAGTCCCCCAGGGTATTCGATCGTTTTTTAAATTCCAACCACCAACCAGGCTCTAGTGGGACGTGATGTCTTAAAAATGTGTTAGAGGAAAAAAATTGGATCGTTAGATCGATGTTCCAAACGATATGTGAAAAGGGAAGGAAAACGAGGGTAAAAAGAACACCTGATAAACAGTTCGTCCCTCAAGATTCGAAGTCATAAAAAAAAAGAAAGAAAGAAGGAAAAGCGAGTCATAAAAAAGAGGTGTGGAGCAGCGAAGGTAATCGTGGGGCAGCTGTCGAAGGGTGCAGTGAGCGAGCGGCTATAAAAGTAGGACAGACGATGGTGAGGAATGCTCTGGGCAGAAGACAACACTTCCCCGGAGTTAGGGTTAGCAAGCAGACTGGGTAACTTTATCGCTGTTTGGCGATGGAAAGTTGGCTGTTATACGGAAAAAGTTGACAAAATAGACAGGAAAAAAATCATTAAAGGTTAAATCCTTTTATATTTGAAGAAAATGAATGAAATTTAATTTTTGTATTCATGAGAGTCTAATTAAAAAGTGAATATGGAAAAAACATTTTATATTAAAAGTTATGTAATGTTGCGTCTATGATGCACGCCCCCCTGGGGGGGGTGTTTTTGTTGTTTCTTATCCCACTTGGCTGACCAAGGCCACCAGCCCATACGTACTCATGATTGAAGTGGAAGGAAGCAGCTTCTGTTGTGAAGTGGAGCACCCCGTAGGTAGAAGTCTGACTTTGGCTCCGTTACGCTCTTACAGTCATAGGAGACCGGGACCTACGGCTTAAAGTGGATTCCGAACCACTACAAACATCCATGGCACCACCGGGATTCGAACCCGAAACCTGTGGAACCGAGCACCAGAGCGCTAGACACTCGGCCATTCAGGTCCCAAATTTGTGTATGCCAACGGCACGCGGTGTTCCCAGGTGGTCACCCATCCAAGTACTGACCGCGCCCGATGACGCTTGACTTCGGTGATCTAACGAGAACCGGTATATTCAGCATGGTACGGCCGTTGGGGGTGTGATAACACTAAATGGGGGTGCCAGCATATCAAAAAGAAAATATTAAAAAATTTGTTTAATTTACTGAAATTAAAGAAAAACAAAATATATTCTGACATAATAAAAAATAAAATTGTTATTTATACTGCTATACTACTACTACTACACCACGCCACGCCACGCCACGCCACACCACACCACATCAATGTGCCTACAACTGAGTTGCCCCTTTACAATTTGGGAATAATGCGGGTTGAGAGAGAAATCTGACTTGGCTGCGTGACGCCTTATGGTCTATGAGACCGGCTTAAAATGGATTCCGAACCACTACAAACATGTATGGCACCTCCGGGATTCGAACCCGAAACCTGTGGTACCGAGGCGCCAGAATATGATACACTTAAAAACAGTATTGTATACGTACTCCACAACGCTTTAAATACACAAGGGCCTTTTTTATTCAATTACTTTAATACTTCTTCAATGCCGCAACAGCCCCATGGTGAGCGAAGTCCGTCTGCCTACTAGCAGATTTCGAGACAGATGTTTTCTTTTTACGGGGTAGGGTTGTTAGCCCGACGCCCCAGTCATATTTGACATGGATCTACGGTTTAAAGGACATTACGAACCACTACAAACGTTCATGGCACCACCTGGACTCGAAGCCGAAACCTATGTCAGTGAATGCCAGAGTTAATTTAGTACTAATGAACCCAAAATTTAAGTATTCGTCAGAATATTATCTTGATTTTTTTTTTCGGAACCATGTTTGCCTGTGCACTTGTTGATGTTTGCTTACGCCCACTTAAAATTTTATCCATGATCCTGTAGAAATCAACTGTCGTGGATATTTAATATCATGAATTGCAGCTAATATGCAAATTACGACTTACACATTCACAATAGATTATATAGCAATAGAAGGATCGACTCGACTGGGACTGGCTGCGTCGTGGTCGTGCAGACATTCCAGAATGTTCGACACAAATTGGAAATTCTCGCTTAGCCTCGATCATGTCAGATATGGTGGACATGAGTAAGAAAGCATTAGAGATTGGTTTGGTTTGGCAGTCATTTTTGTAGACTTTAGTCTAATTAAACTGGGCCCTACAGTTTAACGTCGATTCCGAACCCCTCACAAACATTCATGCTACTGCTAGAATTCGAACCTGTAGCCGGTGGTACCAAAGGCCCGAGCACTAGTCAATTGGCTATCAGGCCGCAAAAGCATTAGAGAGGCATCAATTCTAGTTTTGTTAAATCAATGTATCGGTATTTTCAAATATAAATAAATTTATTTATTTTTGATAATATGTAAAGTTTGTAATTAAGGCTGTAGTTTAGCTGAAACGTCATAATACATTATTGTATATGTATGCAGGAGGAAATTGATGGAAATTATGATTGAAAATTAGACTGCAAACATTGAAAGGTTGAAAAAGCTGATTTAAATGAAACATGAATTTTTTTATGCATTGTTATGTAAAGGTACATACATTTTCTACAGGTAGTTAGAATAAAAAAAAATAGCTTCATGATTTTTTTCGATTAGTGCATCCGTGATGACATAAAAGGGAAGGAAAAAAAATTAACAGAATTGTCTAAAAACCTATTGATTGTTGTAAAAATTTCCATGTTAGTCCAAACATATTTTTCATTTAATTAGAGAAACTTCCTGTACACCAGCAGTAAAACAATTTGAATATTTTATAAAAAATAGAGAAACTTCCTGTACACCAGCAGTAAAACAATTTGAATATTTTATAAAAAATAGAGAAAAAATATTGTTGCATTTCCTCAACTTCTTAAATGATTTAAAAAAATTTTAAAAATAAATATTTATTGCATTATTTTGCCAAACCACTTTCCTGCATATCATTAATATGAGCAGGCGAGGCATGTTGACTGTTAGACCGTTGACTGTTTAGCTGTGTGGGTGTTGCCCTGTTTTGTATGCAAATGGAGAACAGTTACTTAAAAATCATCTCCAGCAACATGCAATCCTACCTTTCTCCACTTTTACATTTTGTGACTAAAGTGCACCCTTATAATACAAAATAAGGTATATTTAAATAAATTTCTGTAAAACACTTAAAATTAATAAATATAAAAGTCTACTGAACATGATAAGTATACTACACTCATTTTTGGGCGTATTCTCAAAGTACACATGCATATATAAAGCAATAGATTTGTGTGTGATTGTCAGTGTTTCTTATAACTTAAATTTTTTAACACTTAGATATCAAATATTTTTTTTCTGAATCTTTTTTTTTAATACGCTTTTATTAGTTTCACCTGTATGTTTGTATGTATGTATGTATGTAACTGACTTTTTCCCCTGGAGATCTGTTTCTCCTCATATACACTATTTAAGCTGCAAAGAAACATTTACAGGCATCTTTCAGAAAGAAAACAGTTGATTCTTTTTAATACGCTTTTATATTAGTTTCATCTGTATGTTTGTTTGTTTGTTGTAACTGACTCTTTGGGCTCGATTTTGCCCTACTTTAAGCGATAGCCTTTGTTTTACTCACAATTACATTATTGTAAGAACTATAGTTCCACTCCTCCATACCGGGACCTCATTTAAATATTATAGTTTAAAAACACTAAAAAATATGTTTTTTGAGTTAATCAAACTAAAAAGTAAAAAATAAATTAATAGTTTAAAAAAACTAAAAAACACGCTTTTAGAGTTAATCAAACTAAAAAGAAAAAAATAATTTAACATAAGAATAAAATGACTGACGAGAAAATGAATGTCACTGTTCTAAAAGCTTGGGGTGCTTTGTATGACATTTTTAAACTAACTCTGCATTTCGGAATGAAACTAGTGAAAAATTATAACGATTGATATTGAGCCCCCCACGCTTTTAGAACAGTGACATTCATTTTCTCGTCAGTCATGTTAAATTATTTTTTTCTTTTTAGTTTGATTAACTCTAAAAGCGTGTTTTTTTAGTTTTTTTAAACTGTTAATTTATTTTTTAATCTGATGTGTGTAGCCAAAAATCGTAAAAATTCCTTTTTTAATTAAACAAAACCCGCAACTTTGACTTGTCAAATAATTTAGTTCAGGAATCATTTGCACAACCGTTTATGAATAAGAAATCACATCATAATCATTAAAATTTCATTTGTGACTCGCAAATTCATATTTAATACCTTTTTACTTATCATTGGATTCTTATTCATTAATTCTTTGTTTCATATTTAGGTATAAAAATATTGATATTTATTTAATGTACGCTTTTCATTTTTTAATCGTGAAACTTCAGAATGGATTTTAGATAAACTCTCTGTACTTATTACATAATTGTACACAGATTTGGTTTGGTTTGTTGCTCTGCGGTCATCTTGTGCACACTTTGGGCTAAACAGACCGGGACCTACAGTTTAAAGTGGACACCGCCGGGACTAATTGTACACAGATTTCAGAAACAGATTTGAAATAATAAATTTTTAAATAAGGGCGATGAATTTGAATTAATAGCGATAAAATTATATAATTTGTTGAATATTTTAATTTTTTCAACAAAACAGTAAAATAAATATTATGTTGTTTCATAGAGTGCAAAGTGTTAGGTTACATCTTCTAATTTTATAAGAAAAACAAAGAATCTGTATCAATCCGTTTCTGAGCACGTACATGGTGTTTCAAAAGTTCGGTGCAAAAGTGAAACGCGATGAAAAAATATTCGTGGGTAGAAGCGATATAAAGTTTGCAGATTAATATTCACACTGGTAAGGGATTTTGTACGGCACGAGAAAAAGTTTTTGGACAGATTAGTTTGGTTTGGTTTGGTTTGTCACTCTGTCATCTTGTGCGAACATTAGGCTAAACCGACCAGGACCTGCAGTTTAACGTGGTTTCCGAACCACTCAAAAACATCCATGCCACAGCCAGGATTCGAACCTGAAGCCTGTGGTAACAAAGACCAGAGCGCTAGCCACTTTTTTGGACAGAAGTGAAATGCTTATTGCACACATAACGCAAAATTTAGATACTAAAAAATTTTAATTTAATAAACAAAGATAATGGTATTATAGATGTTACAATGATTAAAAATTAAATATGGTGCCTATTAATGTCATATGGGAATTTTTCATCTGATGTCGTATTAAATGAATGACGCGAATAAGCTACACATGCAACTATTATTTGGTGAGCCTTCTGAATGACATTAAGAAAGTATGAGTAAAATTTAAAATTTTTCAACAACTGCTTTCAGAAGACGGTATACGGTATTTGTACTATATGTTTATGTAT
>BPLQ01000443.1:0-167692 GCA_021605075.1 Caerostris darwini | reverse complement strand
ATATATATATATATATATATATATAAATACATAGTAACACCCATATCGACACCACACTATAATTTATTTTTGAATTGTTTTCCGAACATATATATACACTATGTGGAAGAAAGTGACGGGACACGACACTATAACGACATAAACCCATATTTATTAAAATTAATAGGAGGTAGGGCCTCCTTTGGCTGCGATCACAGCTGCAACCCTTCTGGGCATGCATTCCACTAAATTAGCCATAGTGGCAAGAGGAATTTCCTTCCAAATGTTTAACAGGAAGTTCCATAGTTCAGGCTTGCTTTTGGGGAGTGGGGTGCAGGCCCTCAACCGACGGTCCAATTCGTTCCAGAGATGCTCAATTGGGTTAAGATCAGGGCTCTGCGCCGGCCACTCCATGCGTTTAACGTTGTTGTTCACATACCAATCAAGAGTCCTCCTTGCAACATGGCATGTTGCGTTGTCGTCTTGATACCAGCAATCATCCATACCGTACGTTGCCCACAAGGTAGGAAGGACATGATTGTCGAGAATATCACAGTATCTATCGGCATTCATCGCACCATCAACCTTCACCAGTGGGCCAGCCCCATACCAGGAGAAACAGGCCCATACCATCAATCCTCCTCCACCAAACTTTACAGTTGGGATGACACACTCGGGCAAAAGGGCGTTCTCCTGGTAAACGCCATACCCAAACACGTCCATCGGAACGAAAAAGGGGTAAATCGTGACTCGTCACTCCAAAGGACGCGTTTCCAGTCATCCAGAGTCCAAGTACAGTGGTCTTTGGCCCATCGAAGGCGCGCTTTCTTGTTGGTTTTCGTAATCAAAGGCTTATGGGCCGCCGAACGTCCAGTGTAACCTAACTTATGGGCCTCGATACGAAGAGTCTTGGTCGAAACGGCCACACCTGTGGCTTATCTAAACTCATTAGCGATGTTATCCATGGATGTTTGACGGTTACTTCGAATCTCCCTGCCGAGCACCCGCCGGTCCCTGCTGGTGAGAACTGTAGGTCGTCCACTTCGGGGTTTGTTCTTGCAGTGTCCCTCAGTCTTGTAGCGACACACAACACGTGCTACAGTTGATTTTGAGCAGTTACGGAGACGGGATATCTCCCTAATTGACACCTTGGCAAGATGCAATCCAACGAACACATCTTTCTCGAACTCAGACAACTCTTCCCGTGGCGGCATCTTGACAAAAAACAACTCTAGTCGACTACACAGAGTATTTATAAGATATGGCTGACACGTGATACCTATTACTGCGCATGTGTCAGCTGTATTGTCGACTTTTCTACTTTTCGAGGGGTGTCCCGTCACTTTCTTCCAGATAGTGTATATATATATATATGTATACACACTTGCACACACACATGTCTAGATATATATAAAATATTAAATACTTTTAATAATATTCATGTTATTCTACAAAAATATGCAGACGTTTCTATATGATGTTATTTTGATTTGTAAAAGAGTAAACAAGAAAATTACAAGTTAAAAAAATTTTAATTTATATGTAGGTTTTAGGATTTTTTTTTTTTTAACAATATGTAACGAACTTTCATTCCATAAATGATTCAATATGTTTTGATGAATTTTTTTTCAAATTAAGAGAATTTCGATTTGAGGTCATTCCCCATTGCAACAAGAAGTATGTAGCAGATTCAGCGTTATCTAAGGAACTTAATAGAGCCCTTCTACATTGTATTCATATTGTTTCCTCACAATTTCTAGTATTATTATAGAAAAGAAATTCAAATTTCAATTTTTCTTTAAAATTATTAAAATAAATAATAAATATAATGTGAAGAAAAAGAGTATATACTTTTTTAAATGTTAATAATTATTTGTGTCCTAATTTTTATTTGCATTAATACAGATTTTATAATTAAAATTAAGCATTAATTTTCAAAAATTTATTAAGTTTTTTTTCTTTTTCAAAAATAAAATATATGTCTGCTTAAAAAATAATGCATAAGTAATAAACTGAATAATATTTTCCGGATAATACTACTAAAATTTAGCATTTTCAATAAACATACATTTAATATAATTCATAATTTTTGATTAATGATATTTATATATATATATATATATATATTTTATTCAAGATAAAGTCCCATTTTTTTCAACTAAAACTCTAATTTTAATTTATTATACGAAATTTCTTCAGAAATATTTACCTTCATCTATGAAGAAAGCTAAATAAAAGAAAAATATATATACAAGTTATATTAGAAAATCTAAAATTTTTGAGAATACATATATAATAATATATAACTATTCTAAAAATAAATCAAATACATTTATCATACTTTTGTTTTAGAAAAAAACATATTTTGGGGGATAAAAAAAAGAGTAAAAAACTTTAGTTACAAATAAAAACTAGTTTACAAAAATATTAGTTTTCAAAATATTTACAAGTATTTAAAATAGAATTATAGAATAATTAATTTGAAATAATAATTAATAATTAGAAATAATTAGTTAAAATAGAATAATTAATTTGAAATAATAATTAATAATTAGGAATAATTAGTTAAAATAGAATAATTAATTTAAATCTCGAATATGCTAATATAATTTGAGAAGGTCGAAACCTCAAATAATGAGAATTGCTTTTTATAATATAAGAGTAAATTAGATCTGTTAGTTCATGGTTAAAATATCAAAAAGAAAAATTATTTTCCTAGAATTTCTTTATTAACTTCTTGAGATCATTGTGTATATAAAATTTACTTAAATTTAGACTGAACTGAATTAAATAGTGTATTAAATACAAATTACCATTCAAATATATATTTCAAACCCAATATTTGTTATAAAATGAAATTAATCATCAATGAATTAATTTTTCAAATTATTAACATAAATTTTTTTTGCTGTATTTGATTTGAATGAGTACATTAAAAATGCTACTTAAAAATCTTGTTTATTAATTAAAATTATTTAGATTATTATTGGTGATTTAGAGACACTTATTGTTTATTTTGGATACTATATCTCCCCAATTGGATTTTATATTAATATTTGTTATATTATTAATTATATTTCATATCCAATATTTGTCATAAAATGAAATTAATCATAAATGAATTAATTTTTCAAATTATTAACAAAAATTTTCTAGCGGTATTTGATTTAGAAAATCTAGATTATTCTAGTAATTAGATTAATTAAGAGATTAGATTAGTCTAGAGATTAGATTAATCTAGAAATTCTAGATTAGAATTTGATTTAAATCTACATAAAAAATGACAATTAAAAGTCTTGCTTATTGTTCTTGCTTATTAATTAAAATTATTTAGATTATTATTGATGATTTAAAGACATTATTTATTTTGGATACTCTTCACAGTTGGGTTTTATATTAGTATTTATTATAATAACTTTAGTAAGAATATTTTATAGATCAATTTGGAAAGCTATTTTTATAATAAAAAAGAAATAATTTGAATTTATTTTCAAACGTCATGATTAAATAAAAATATATGCATAAATTGAGTAATACTTACGACTAGCTCGAGCAACTGAAAAAAAGAACGAAAGAATATTATCAATCAAATAACTGAGATTTTCATGTAACTATTACAACACATTTGTCGACAAATAAATCTGTTGTTGTTGTTTCTTATCCCACTTGGCTGGCCAAGCCCACTAGCCCATATGGACTCATGATTGAAGGAGAAGGAAGCAGCTTCTGTTGTGATGGAGCACCCGTAGGTAGAAGCCTGACTTTTGCTCCGTGACGCTCTTACAGTCATAGAAGACCGGGACCTACGGCTTAAAGTGGATTCCGAACCACTACAAACATCCATGGCACCGCCGGGATTCGAACCCGAAACCTGTGGCACCGAGCGCCAGAGCGCTAGACACTCGGCCATTCAGGTCCCAAATTTGCCAACGGCACGCAGTGTTCCCAGGTGGTCACCCACCCAAGTACTGACCGCGCCCAATGATGCTTAACTTCGGTGATCTAACGAGAACCGGTATATTCAGCATGGTACGGCCGTTGGCTACAAATAAATCTAATTCAATCAATAATTTGTTTCTATTTCTTCATGCACAATGTTGTTAGTATACAATTTTTTTGTAAAATTTAAATTATTTATTAGTAAAATACAATTTGAATTTCGAAAATTTCGTGAAGAAAGTCTATTAGAGAATTTTATTATGGGTAAAACACAAGGTTAAAAGAGAATTATGGATATGTTAGAAGAATAAATTTTAAATCGGTCTGTAGAAGTCCATTAATCCTAAAGTAACTAGATAATTAGAAATAAAAGTAAAAATTTTGTAAAGTTTTACTATATAAGATATTCTAAATTAAAATAATTAATAATATCACAAAAAATATCAAGCCAAAAATTAACAAACAACGCTTTTTACTTTCTAGAGAAATGACTTTACTTATCCAACTTTTTCATTTTTTTCAGAATAGAATTTCCTGATAATTAAAGCGGCCTGATGGTCAATTGGTTAGCGCTCTGGACTTTGGAGCTTCAGGTTCAAATCTTGGATGCTTGTGAGAGGTTCGGAATCCCCCTTAAACTGTAGGTCCCGATCTAATTATCCCAAAGAGTGAAAAAATGACCAACCAAACCCGGATGATTAAAAAAAAAAAAAAAAAAACGATAAATATTTTTTACTAACATTTCTTTAATGCTTTAATAGGAAAATAATGGAGCCATTTCACATTATATCTTTGGAAAAAATTGTTGCATTTCAAAGTTCACCCGCATATTGTCCAAGTCCGTAGCTTATAAATGTCCACATATTAATATAAATATAAATTCGATATATTGTATATTAGTTGTTTAATTAACATTAGGTGAACTCAATTTTAGCTCGAAATATAGTTATTTCCCCTCTTATTAACTCTAAATTCTTCTCATTGATTTGTATCTTGAAAATTAACAAAAAATTTCTATTTATTAATTCTTCAGATTACAAATTAAACTATTTTTGAATTAATAGATCCAAAAAACATATCCACACTTAACACTCATATATTAACTGTTACACGCATATTGTAATTTATTTTATAACGCATTTTTATTTTGATAAGATTTAATATTAAAAATAAAGTTCATATTGTTCTATAATCTTTTTTATTAATTTTTTTCCTCTTCAAACGTAATAATTTTTAAAATACATGTCAAAAATAAATCGTTGATCATTAAAATAACGTTTTTCTTGCAAATTGTTAAAAAAAACCATGGATATTTAAAGAAATTTATACAATATACATTTATATTAAATAAGACTACATTTTTTATTAATTTTTTTCCTCTTCAAACGTAATAATTTTTAAAATACATGTCAAAAATAAATCGTTGATCATTAAAATAACGTTTTTCTTGCAAATTGTTAAAAAAAACCATGGATATTTAAAGAAATTTATACAATATACATTTATATTAAATAAGACTACATTTTTTAAACTAACACATTAAAAGGTACCGCGTTGTTCACAAAACTTTGTGTTAGAGCAGAAATTATTATGCATAAAGGTTTACAAATGTAAATGAATAAACTGAAAAACAACAAAGGGGTTACCAGATGATGTATGATTAGAGGCATGAAGTTATTAGTACATCATCATTGGCGCAACAGCTCCATGGTGGGCCTACTGGCAGATTTCGAGACAGGAGAGTTTTCCTTCTTTTACGGGGTAGCATTGTCATAACATATGCCATACTAATAATAAGTTGTATTAACATATATCATGCTAATAATAAGTTGCATCAATATAACTAGAATCAATGAAATGCAGTTTAAAGTTCAAAAATTTCGTGAGGAATTTGAAAAACGAACATTTCGAAAGATAACGGAAAAAAAAAAAAAAAAAAAAAAAAAAAAAGAAGGGAATTACAAAAGGGAAGATTAGAAGGAAAATTCTAATCATCATCATCATCATTGGCGCAACAGGACCATGGTGGGCCAAAGCCGTCTGCTTGCTGGCAGATTTCGAGACAGGAGATGTTTTCTTTTTACAGAGTAGGGTTGTCAGTCATATGCCCAACGCTCTATGGACACACTAGACCGAGACCTACGGCTTAAAGTGGATTCCGAATCACTACAAACATACATTGCACAGCCGGGAATCGAACGCAAAACCTGTGGCACCGAGCACTAGAGTGCTAATCACTAGGCTATCAGGCCCCATACATGTACTTACATACCCCATTTTTTTATCTTTACATTAATGCTTTGTTCACGCTTCTGTATGTATTGTACATTTATATTTATATTAAATAAAATTACATTTTTTTTTTAACAAACGCATTAAAAAGTATCATACCATTTACAAAACTCTTTGTATAAGAGCAGAAATTATTATGCATAAAGTTTTACAAATGTAAATGAAGGAATAAACTGAAAAATAACAGAGGATTAACATTAAATTAAACGTATGAACTTATTAGTGCAAATGAATTAAATTTGAATAAGAATTTAATTTTCATTACCAAAGTTCGTATCTTGAACTATAATAATAAATGGAATTCTTACCTGTAATATAAGCAACGATGAGGATAAAAGTCGACCAACGATACGCATTAAACTTCATTTTGATGGTTTAATGTATATTGAACCACGACAGTCTTGTTGCATCTAACAACGCTCAGACTTGAAATCATTATGACGAATTTAGCTGATCATTCCAATCTCTATATCACGTACTTAAATATCCAATTTTTTAGCTTTATCTTTACGTTAATGCTTTGTTCACACTTTTGTGTGTATTATAAATATATTATATATATATATATTAAATAAGTGTACATTTTTTGAACTAGAGCATTCAAAAGTAATGAATAAACTGAAAAACAACAGAGGGTTACCAGATGAGGCATGAGTAGATGTATGAAGCTATTAGTACATCATCATCATCATCGGTGCACCAGCCTAATGGTAGGCCAAGGCTGTCTGCCTGCTGGCAGATTTCGAAACAGGAGACGTATTCTTTTTATGGCGTAGGGTTGTCAGCCCTACGCCCATGTCTCTAGAGTCATATTAGACCCGGAATCGGACTTACTTAAATGGAATCGGAACCACTACTAATATCCATGGCACCACCGGAACTCGAACTCAAAATTAGTGGCACCGAGTGCCTGACACTCGGTCACCAGGCAGCAGTTATTAGTACGAATGAATTAAATTTTGATTAAGAATTTAATTTTCATTACCAAAGATCGTATCTTGAAATACCTATAATAATAAATGCAATGTATAATTCTTACCTGCAATAAAAGCAACAATGAGGATAAAAGTCGGCCAACGATACGCATTAAACTTCATTTTGATGGTTTAATGTATATTGGACCACGACAGTCTCTTTATGTCTAACAAAGATCAGACTTGAAATCATTATGACGAATTTAGCTGATCATTCCCATCTCTATATCACGTACTAACATACTCCATTTTTTACTTTTATCCTTATATTAATGCTTTGTTCACGCTTCTGTGTGTATTCAGGCCCTTTTAAAAACACCAGATTGCATTTAAGGAAAACACATCTTCAGTGTTAAGTTTTCGTGACATTTTAACGGTACATCAGATAAGATGAAAGCGGAAAGGTGACAATGGTAGTTGTATAAATGCTATAAGAGTTGAATAAAAGCTTTTTTTTATGGTGAAAATTAATTAGTTGAGTCTATTGTCTTTATTTCCCCTCATTTTTTTCCTTCTTTTCACTCATTTGTTTTTCTTTTTCTTCTTCATTCTTTTATTTTTTTTTCAGCACATTCTCCTTTTTCCCCCCCTCCTCTTTACCAGCCATATTTTGACCGTTATGAATCCAAGATGCACGGACTTATTCCTTAAATCTGTACTGCATAAGAACTTTATACACTCATGTCCATAAATTAAGGAAAATTCAGAATCACACAGAAATTGAACTCTAAAATAAAAATTTCACCTGTAGAATTATCTCACACATCTTGAAGAAAAATATGCAAATTACAGGAAACCACCAGATGACGCGGATAGTACGTCACAATGACGAAAGTGTAAGAGAGGGGTAAATAAAGAATGGTGGCAAAGAAGTAAAATTGTTCACAAGCGCTTTAAAAGCCTTTCAGTGCAATAACCACATAGTAATGGCACAAAGGAAGCATTTGGATGATTTTTTACGTGGTAGAATTATCGGACGACTGGAATGTGAACGTACCCAGCTGGAAGTATCCGAGGAACTTGGAATCGCCCAGAGTGTCATCTCCAGGCTTTGGCAACGATTCTAAGATGATGGTAATGTGAGTAGATGTTACAGCACAGGTCGCCCCCGAGTTACAACGCCGAATGAGGACCGGTATTAGCAGTTACTGGCAAAAGCAACAGGCGGAGCACAACATCAGACCTGTCTCGTCAGCTCTCTTCAGCTACCGGTACGACAGTTTCAAGACAGACCGTGTACAGACGCTTAGGGCACATTGGTCTATATGCTCGTAGGCCTGTCAGATGTGTTCCACTTACCGCAACTCACTGTCGCCTGCGATTAATCTGGAGTAGAGAGCATGCATTGTGGACACCGCAACAGTTGTCTGGTGTGATGTTTTCCGACAAGTCCAGGTTTAGTTTGCAGTCTGATTCTCGCCGGACTTTCATATGGAGAGCGCCAGGTACCCGTTACCACCAAGAGAACACCATTGAACGACACCGTTACGGTGGTGCAGGAGGGCTCGTTTGGGGAGGAATTATTCTTGGTTCCAGAACTGACCTGCATGTTCAGAGTGTAACGATGACAGGCCACATCTAACGGGATGTCATTCTGGAACAACATGTACGTTTGTTTCGGGGCGCCATGGGTGCTGAATTTCTGTTTATGGATGACAACGCCCGTCCTCACCGTACAAACATTGTAGACGAATGCCTTCAATTGGAGGATATCATCCGTATGGATTGGCCAGCATACTCACCGGACTTGAATCCAATGGAGCATGTGTGGGATATGCTTGGCCGACGAATTGCAGCCCGTCAACCCCCTCCCACCTGTCAACCGGAACTTCGGAGGGCATTGCTTGATGAGTGGTGTAATATTCCCCAAGATCAGATTGATAATTTGATACTCAGCATGCCTAGGCGTTGTAAGGCCTGTATTGCATCGTCCGGGAGACATACTCCATATTAACCATCATACTAACCATGTTATACTGTTTTTTGTAAATAGGTTCTTTTTTGAAATTTGCTCCAGGAAGTAAAAATCGCAATTTTTACTAATTATGTCAAACATATAGAATCTTTTTTGCTCTTTACCTTTTGTTTAATAAATAGACTTTACAAATAAGTCAAATGTGTTTTGCTTCTGTCTCTTTCTTTGCCTGAACTTCATTATCCTTAATTTATGGACATGAGTATAGATTCATTGTACCTTATGAGTAAGACTGAAAAAAAAAAGAGTATGTATACAAGGCGAATTTGAATTGATGTAATAAATTTAAAGCAATAATGGTAATAAATTTTAAATAACTTTTGTATGCTTAGCAGTGGGTATATTATATAATTAAAAATTGAAAAAATTATAAAATTGACAAAATATTGACATTTTTTTTTCTTATTGCATCTTTTGTATGAAAGAACTATCTACACCAGCCAGATTAATCAAAATTAAAAATCAGATTATGTACTATTCCTACCTCCCTTGCAGATACAAATATCTTGGTAAAATCTAAACTTGTAATTTTACAAGGAAATATAACCAAACATCTAACTAAATACTTAATTACAGAACTAAATGTCGACAAAAGAACAGCAACTACTCTCACAAGATTAAGGATGAATCACCATAAAAATACGAAATTTTCCGCTGAGGGCGTTAAAAAATATCGAAAATGGGGCAACTGCCCTGATGTTGAGCTTACTCCTTATCATGTTTTAGATTGCGCAGCTGTTGCAGCCGCCATGCGATGTCTGGACCATCCCTCGGAAGAGGATTTGTACTCCGAGCTGGCAATAAACATAGCCAATATTATTGGGGAGCGCCACGATATTTGATTTTCTTGTGCTTTTCAAGGGATAAAGATAGCAATAATATTATACACATTTTTCATATAACTTATTTAGTATGATTGTTATCATGAGATAACGAACTAAATTTAACTGATGAAAAGAATTTTTACTAATTAATGAATTAATTCTAATTTTATTGAATTTTAATTAACATTAAGTTTATCTCGCGATAAAATTAACGTTCGTTGATGATTTTCTCTTTAGAAGATATTTGGTACCAGCTCGACTCGATGGCAATAATTATGGCATTATTATATACACGGTATGTAAACTCATATGATATGTATAACTGGTATGTTATATATACTCATATACCTGGTATTATATATACATATGTATACTCATATGATATATATATTGTATGAATACTCATGTATATATGGTATGAAGGAAGGTGGAGGGAGTATCACGCATTCTTTTCAACACAATAGCGCACAAATCCATTACTTTATTAATGTGTGTAATTACATTGAACGAACCTGATGGCAGAGTGACTGGTGCTCGGCACCGCAGGTTTCGAAATCGAGCCCAAGCAGGTCCCAGTCTAATATGACAGTTGAGTGTAGAGCTCACAACCCTACCGCGTAAAAATGAAACATTAACTCTAATTAAAAACTAATTAAAACATTAAACATTAATTAAAATAACATTAACTCTAATTAACTAATGGCGGAAAAGTTTTGGCATAAATATAATAGGCTGATGGAAGTACAATGATAGTAAAAGTGTTTGTTTAAGAAAAATTTTAAACTGAAATAAAAATTAGAAATAAAACTTTCTATTTTTAAAAAATATTTCTAAAACTATGGCACATATATTAAATAACTTACAACAAAAAAATAACAAAGAATATATGAAGACATACAAATGCGAAAAAATGCAAAGATTTTTTATTTTGGAGGGCATCATTTATAAATGTATGTGAAGATCTATCTTAACTTTTTTATTTTGCAAATAAAAATCTTGCAAATGTAGCTTGGATACTTCCGAATCTTAACATAAGCAGATACAGAAAATCAAAATTAAAAGCTTACAAGTTAAACATTCTTGTAACGAAGAATGCCTATAAAGGTCTTTAATACGCACCAAATATAAGTGTAACTTTCATCTTAATAGAAAGTGATTAAGATTTTGTGCACCTGCCATTTCCACATAACTACGTCTTAAGAGTATCGTGTTTAAATCAGCCAATAGAAAAACCGGAATAGAATTAAGTGAATCATGAGTTTACCTATTTCTGTACTAACTGAATTTGAATAATTCAATATATTACAATCTTACTTATACGTCTGCCTTTCTACTTTAATTGTAATAATATTTGCAACATACTGTGCTGAATAAATTTTTTTTTGAAGAGAAGAAACTTCAAAATACTTTTGCTAGATTACAAAAAGAATATATTTGTATTTCAATTGAAGAATGTTTTAATTTTAAAGTGATTATTAAAGTTAGGTAATTACTTTTATTAGTAATAAAGTAGTAAATTAAAATATAAAAAAATATTAAATGAATTTTTAAAAATTATATAAAAATAATCATTTAAAGAGATTTAGAAATTCTTATTTATATTATTTAAATAATATATATGAAATTCCCTAAACATTTTAAATGGTTATTTTTAATTAATTAATTTATTGATTATATTGATTGGGGTTGATAGCGATCATTAGCGCTCAGTGCTATACATTTTGGGTTCGAGCCCCGGCGGTGCCATGGATGTTTGTAGTGGTTCGGAATTCACTTTAAAACATAGGCCTCGGTCTAATATGACTGTATAGCGTTGGACGTAGGGCTGACAACTGAAAACATATCTTGTCTCGCAATCTGCCAGTAGGCAGACGGCCTTGTACATAATGTACTGTTGTGCCAATGAAAAAGAAGTGTTAATTTTAATTATTGAAATATTACTATTAATTTTATGGAAAACTTAAAATAGTTTTGAGTAATTTATAATGTGTCGATTTAAAAATAGATATAAAATTTTTACTGATCATTTAAAAAAATATATTGCACCATTTTATATAATTTTAAATTTCCAAGAACATAATATCAAATAATTTCTATTAAAAAACTCACTTCCTTTATTATTATAAGTCACAGTGACAGAGGGTTAAAGTAGGCCTAGAATAATTCAAAGGCAAACTTTTTTTGGGTGACAGATAGCTGCATGTGATGTTGAATTTAATGAGAAATGGTAAACAGCGAGCGAATGATTTGTAGGTTAGTGACAAAATTCACATATTAATTGGAAATTTCTCTCATTTACCGTATATTAAATATGTTACAAATTTTAAAGTATTAAAACTTCAAAGTCTTGCAAATATTTAGCAAAAATCTCGGCAATATTTAGTTTAATAGAAACCACCTAATGACTTTATTGATTTGGATGCAAGTTTAATAAAATTCAAAAAGCTGGTAAAAAGCATGCAAGAGATCAGAGATTTGAGAGTAAGTGAAAGATTTCACACTTTAATAATAAAAAATCCTTACTTTTATAGTTTTATAAAAGTAAGGATTTTTTTATTTCCTCTTTCATAAAACCACCTTAACGGAATCAGTTAAAATAAGATCATTTATCACAACCATATTAAGTTTTACAGAAACTAAACTTGGTGGATAATGGTAGATAATGTAGTCCAGGATTAATTTAAAATTTCTAGGTAAATGTTGAAATATCTATAATAATTATATGGTAAAATGCCAAGACATGATTATTGAAAAAATTGTACCATAAATTGATAATCAGCATGCAAGTAATTTGTGGAATGGTAACAGCTTGTGTACACCATTTGAACATTTTTTGCATCCATCACTGATTATAGATACTAGATTTTCAGAGGCTTTCAGATTTAAAATTACCACAGCGACATATTACATATTTTTCACAAAAACATATAACAGAATAAAGTCTTACAGAAACTAAGCTTTCCGATATTGGTAATCAATGAATAATTTTAAAATTTATAGGTAAGTAATAATTATTTGGTAAAGTGTCAAGACATGCTAATTGAAAAAATTTTAACATAAATTAATAATCAGCATGCAAGTAATCTGTGGATTGGTAACAAATTGTGTACACCGATTCAAAAGTTTCTGTATCCATCATTGATTATAGATAATAGATTTTCAGATTCAAAATTACCACAGCAATATATTACATATTTTTCACAAAAACATACAATAAAATAAAATCTTACAGAATGTAAACTTGGTGGATAATGTAGTCCAGGAATTATTTAAAATTTCTAGGTAAGTGTTGAAATATCTATAATAAATATTTGGTGAAATGCCAAGACATGATTATTGAAAAACCTGCTATATAAATTGATAATCAGCACTCAAGTAATTTGTGAATTCGTAACAGCTTATAAGATAATCGAAAAGGGGTCTTTTTCTTGGGGGTGGGGGGTGGGCGTGACAACAGATAGTTGTCCGGCAAAGTGCAGAGTGTCTAGAGTTAATTTGAGAGCAAATGAAAGATTTCGCACATTAATAAAGTAAAAAATCTTTATTTTTATAAAATTATAAAAGTAACATGTTCCTCTTTCATAAAACTATAAAAATAACATTTTCACTTTCATAAAACCACCTTACAGAATCTGTTAAAACAAGATCTTTACCACGGCCACATAAAGTCCTACAGAAACTAAACTTTCCGATATTGCTGGATAATGTAGTCCAAGAATAATTTAAAATTTCTAGGTAAGTGTTCAAATATCTATTTGATTAAGTGCCAATACATGATTATTGAAAAAATTGTTACGTAAATTGATAATCAGTATGCAAGTAATTTGTGGATTGGCTATAGGTAACATATTTTCAGAAGCTTTCAAATTTAAAATCACCACCTCAACATATTACATATTTTTCACAACAGCATATAACAGAATCAAAGTTTAAAATTCCAAGACTCACACGTCTTCAAATGCGCCAAATAACATCCTTTTAAAAACCCAATTTCCCCTACGATTAAAAGTCAAAGGTGGGCGTATAAGATAATCGAAAAGGGGTTCTTTTTCTTGGGGGAGTGAGAACAGATAGTTGTCCGGCAAAGTGTCGTGACAAGGTCTAATGAAATCCGGCAAGCGGGTAAAAAGCGTGCAGAGTGTCTAGAGTTAATTTGTGGGGGCAAGTGACAGATTTCGCATATTAATGGAAAATTTTCCCCATCCGCCGCTGGGTGCGGATGACAGGTCATTACAGAAGCCTCCAGAGCGCGGTTCACCTGTCCCAAGTGCCCGGGTAAATGGGTGAAGGCTCTTCCAACCTCCTTTCGAGGCGAGGCCGGACAATGCCTCTCACCCCGGAACGTGACACCTCGCTTACTCTTTCATTCGTCCGGCAACTGTGGGGGGGAACGCCTCTTTCCTCCCGGACAGCGGGAGCGGAGGTAGGGGCATTAAGACACGGTTTAAATCTCCGTCGTCGTCTCTGGCTCGCGCTTCCCTTTGAAAACTTCATTGGAAAGTTAATGAGAAATTATTTCGGAATTAGTTTTGTGATGGGATTCTGTGGGTTTATCTCTGCAAGGGATTGGGGTTTTGAGTCCCTTTGTTCTGTCTCTGCTATAGTTGACTTTCGAGAGCGAGTGGATGTTTGGAGAGGCATTTGTTTTGTTTGGATTAAAGTTTTTGTTTTTATTGAAAATTAGCTTTTTTACAAATAATTTTGTTAAATTCATGCTACATTTATGTAAAATTGTGAGCTGGATGAAACATATCTTGTTAATAAATATTTTTAAATTCTGTTTCATGGCAAATATAATCTTTAAATATGCTAGTTTTTGGTATGACTTATTGGATAGTTGTTTATAGTACAATGTATTTGTTTGATTTTCGGAGAGCTGATTTGGATTTAGAGTGTGAAAAAGTTACTGAAAGGATTTTTTTTTAAGATTAAAGTTTCCCTTTCTTAATTTTCTTTTATATAATTTTTTTTCGATGTTTTCAGTTTGATTTATTTTATTGAATGAAAAATTATTTCGGAATTAGTTTTGTGATGGGATTCTGTGGGTTTATCTCTGCAAGGGATTGGGGCTTTTGAGTCCCTTTGTTCTGTCTCTGCTATAGTTGACTTTCGAGAGCGAGTGGGTGTTTGGAGAGGCATTTGTTTTGTTTGGATTAAAGTTTTTTGTTTTTATTGAAATTCGCTTCGTTTTCAAATAACTTTATTTTACTCAGTTCATGCTACATTTATATAAAAACGTGAACTGTACGAAGAAATACTTTTTCAATAAATATTTTTATGTGTCGTTAAGTATGCTAGTTTTTGGTATGACTTATTGGATACAGGGTATGTTTATTTATGATACAATGTACTTGTTTGTTTTTGAAGAAATGAATTGTGTTTAGAGAGTTATACAAAGGAATTTATTTATTCATTTTTTAAGATTAAAGTTTACGTTTCTTAATTTTCTTTTATTTAGTTTTCTTTCGATGTTTTCAGTTTGATTTATTTTATTTTATGAGAAATTATTTCGGAATTAGTTCTGTGAGTTTATCGCTGGCGGGATTGGGTTTTGAGTCCCTTTGTTCTGTCTCTGCTTTATTTGACTTTTGAGAGCGACTGGAAGTTTGGAGAGGAATTTGTTTTGCTTGGATTAAAGTTTTTTATTTTTATTAAAATTTGTTTTGTTTTCAAATAATTTTATTTTGTTAAATTCATGCTACATTTATGTAAAAACGTGAGCCATATGAAGAAATACTCTTTTTAATAAATATTTTTAATTGCTGTTTAATGACAGATATAATCGTTAAGTATTCTAGGTTTTGGTATGATTTATTAAAATACTTGTTTGTAGTACAATGTATTTGTTTGATTTTTGGAGAGCTGATTTGGATTTAGAGAGTGAGAGATACTGAAAGGGTTTTTTTTTTGAGATTAAAGTTTAAGGTACTTAATTTTTTTTTATATAGTTTTCTTTCGATGTTTTCAGTTTAATTTATTTTATTTCATGTGAAATTATTTCGGAATTAGTTTTGGGATGGGATTCTGCGGGTTTTTCTCTAGCAGAATTGGGTTTTGAGTCCCTTTGTTCTGTCTCTACTATATTTGACTTTTGGGAGCAAGGGGATGTTTAGAAAGGAATTTGTTTTGTTTGGATTAAAGTTTTTTTGTTTTTATTGAAATTCGCTTTGTTTTCAAAAAAATTTTATTTTGTTAAATTCAAGCTACATTTATGTAAAAATGTGAACTGCATGAAAAATATTTTTTTAATAAACAGTTTTAAATGTTGTTTCATGATATTATAATAGTTAAGTATGCTAGTGCTTGGTATGACTTAATGGATACAGGGTAATTTTACTTGTTTATAGCAGAATGTACTTGTTTGATTTTCGGAGAGTTGATTTGGATTTAGAGAGTGAGAGATATATAGAAAGGAATTTATTATTATTTTTTTTAAGATTAAAATTTCCGTTTGTTAATTTTCTTTTTATTTAGTTTTGTGTCAATATTTTCAGTTTGATTTATGAAAGTAATACAACACATTTTGGACGAAAATAATGGATGCTAAATGAAAGTACTTGAATTTTCGATGAGATATAATTATGTTTACAGTACATTGTATTTGTTCTGCAATTGAGATTTGATGAGTAAATTTGATGAGATACAAAGAGGAGTTTTGTGATAACAATTTTTCCTTTATTAAAATTCCACTTGTTTTGACTTATTATTATTTTTGATGGATTGTTATTTTTAAAAATTTATGTAAGTTAAGGAAATATTATGTACAAAAACATTCTGTGATAAACGTTTTTATATGTCATTTCGCTGTATAAACTATCAAAAATACGTATATGATATACTGAACATAGTTAAGCTTGTAGTGCATTTTACTTGTTCTGTCTTAATTATTTGATAGAGGGAGCTGAGTTAATCTAGATAGAAGGATTTTGTTTGTATTAAATTCATATTAAAATTATCTTTACATTCAGTTTTTAAAATATTTTCTGATGTTTTCAATTTATTTCGTTTTGTGTATATAAGTAAAAGGGAAATTTATTTACAAAAAAATGTTAAATACTTTATAATAAATAGTTAAAAATGTGAATAATAATAAATAATATTTAATAATAAATAATACATTATACAATAAACAATACATTATACAATAAACAATACATTATACAATAAACAATACATTATACAATAAACAATACATTAATAATAAATAATACTTTATAATATTGTTTAATAGTGAAATTTTATGCCATAACATGTCGAAAGTATTTTTGGTATGACTTAGTGTACATTGCTGTGATTTAACAATATATACTTGATTTTTTCTAAAATGAACAATGCATATGAGACTGCACTGATTTAGAATAACTTTTTATGAACTTACAACTCATAACATAATTAATATTTAATACATATGACTTTAATTTCCTCTTTTGACATATTTGTATTTTTCATGACATACGTATGGAATTTTGTGATATTCTTAACACTGATTATAATTTAAATATCTTGAGTATACTTTTTAATTTTCTTTTATATAGAAAGGAAAAGTTTAAAATACTTATCTCTCTGAATATTATAAGAGTGTTGATGAGAAAAAATTTTTTAATTTAATTTTATGGGATTTTTTGTTTCTATTTCTGGTGGAATTGGGTTTTGAGTTTCTTCTTTACGTCGGTGAGATTTGATTTCAAATACCAGAATCAGAAATAAATGGGGAATGAAGAATTTGATATGTTTAGATAAAATTCTAATTAAAAAATATTTGTATTTTTTAAATTTAAATTTCTTTCAAAGTTTACAGATTTTGTCGCACATTGATAAAATAAAAACACGTGATAATGTTAAATTAAAATATTTTCTAGCGCAATATCGAATATATATATGCTATCGGTAAGGTGTATTAAATTTAGTAATATTTCCGATATAATTGGCTCATATGAGATTTATATTTCATGTCGTATATTAATGATGGTAATGGAATTTTGCATGCATTTCTTATGTTCAATCCTAAAAAATGAAATGGGTATATAATTGATTATTATTTGAATTTAGTTGTTTAAATAACTTAATCTAGTTTATGTATGAAGAATAATTAATTTACATAAGTAATTTCTTCAAAATTACAAATGAGAAAGATGATAATTTATTTCAACAAGATTTTGTATAATAATTGTACTAAAGTGGAATCATAAATTGATTGTAATTTGATTCTTTTTGTTTGAGTATATTATTGTTTTTGTGATAAATATCATAAAGATGAATTATTAGTATACTAATATAAAAATTATTCTGCCTATAAATCTATAAAGTGATTTTTGATGATTTATCTTCACCAGTAAAATGAAATAAATTTAAATTCTGTGTGTTAACGTCAATAAGTGGGGTGAAAAAGAAAACATTAAGATTTTGTCATAATAGTGGTAAACTTTTGGCGATAAAGCAATATAAATTTGCGTAAAGGCGATTTAGACATAATTTTTTGTCATAATAGTGCTGAATTGGCGTAAAAGCCATAAAATTTGGCGCAAAAGTATTCCAGAGATAAATTTTTTTTAGTGATAAAACTTTGATGATAAAGCATTAACTTTTGGCGTAAAACAAAAAAACAATTTGCTTAATGAAAAAATTTGGCGATAAAGCGATAAATGTTGGCGATAAAGTATTAAATTTTGACTTAAAAGTTCATATAACAAAATTCGCTTAATGAAAAAGTTTGGCGACAAAGCGATAAATGTTGACGATAAAGAATTAACTTTTGACGTAAAAGCACTTCAAGTAACAAAATTTCCTTAGTGAAAAAGTTTAGTGATAAAGCGATAAACGTTGACTATAAAACATTTCAAAGATTAAAATTTTGCCACGATAGTGATAATATTTGGCGTTAAAGCGATAAACTTTGGCTTCAAAGCCTTTTCAGGAATAAACTTTGACGTAATAGCTATTTGGCTACTAATGTTTGCGTAATAGCACTGTTTGGCTATAAATTTTGGCATTTTACAATGATACTGAACTTCGGCAGCCATTTTGTTTGTTTACTCAGCGATTTGGCAACCCAGTGAAGGATTTTGGCGTAATATCATTTTACCTCGCAAACTACTTGCCCATTGATTTCTATGCTTACTTACCGACTAGGCAACTTGACGATGTGTTTGGCACAAAAAGGTACAGGATTCTAGATTTTAACCGAATATGCTTTATTTGATTGATATTTTTTTTAAAGTGAAATTGAGTTTCCTATTAAACTTCTATTGTTAATTAAATGGTTCTTAATTTGAGTTATTGAGAAAATATAAATTCAGATAGAATAATATTATTTAAGTCATTTTTAATTATATCCATTGTATTGCGACACCCCAAAATAAAGGGATAAAATAATTTTTAGTAATGATAGCAGCGAAAAGAAATAAAGATTTTAAAACTTTAATTTTTTGATAATTTTTACAATTGAAAAAAGCTCTCAGGATGTTAATAAATTAAAAAAATGTATTGACTTTGTTATTTACATGGCACTAATACATTCATTACGATTGTCATTTGAATTTATTTGTGTGTAACTGAATTCACTATAAAATAAATTTGAACAAATGAATGTACCTTTAAAATCCAACTTTTGTTTTCCTGTATGAAACTTCAATCGAAACTTAATGCATGAATCAACTTAATTTAAATCCAAGAAATATATTTAAGCAATACACTTCCATTTATGGAGGAGTAATACTGTTTTATTACTTTCTAAGCATGCATTCTTCCTAAGCAGTGAAACATGTTTTACAGACAAAATGTAATTATTAAGCAACGTAGCGAATAAATAATTGGCTTGTTTCTCTATACGATTAGAATTCCATTTTTAAAAAATAAAATCAAATATAAGAAATTGCTCATAGTTATAACTTGAAAGTATAATTAAATCAATTCTTAATTTAAAGTTATAATATATGATGCAGGAATCAACTTAATTTAAACCCAAGAAATGTATTTAATCGACACACCAGTTGATTCCATTTATGGAGGAGTAATATTGTTTTATTATTTTCTTTGCATGTATTCTTTCCAAGCAGGGAAACATGTTTTACAGACAAAGTACAGTTGGCGTCAAACTTGGCGTTCATTTGACAGCCAAATTTGACAACTAAATAGTTGACGCGGTTTTTAGATACAAGCATAAAAACGATACCTTTTTGAAAAATAAAATCAAAACTAAAAAATTATTCATTTTTATAATTTAAAAGCATAATTAAATCAATTGTTGTTGTTGTCGTATCCCTCATGGAAGGAGGGGAGAGAGGTGCAGCTTCTGTTCTGATGGAACAACCGTAGGTAGAAGTCTGACTTCTGCTCCGTGACGCTCATACAGTCGTAAGAGACCGGGACCTACGGCTTAAAGGGGATTCCCAACCACTACAAACATCCATGGCACCGCCGGGACTCGAACCCGAAACCCGTGGCACCGAGCGCCAGAGCGTTTGACACTCGGCCATTCAGGCCCCTAATTAAATCAATTCTTATTAAAAAAAAAACAACTGTAGTTGTATTTTTATTATTATTTTTTAAAAATTTTCCGAAAAATTCAATATTGTGCAAGGAATAATATTATTGTTATTTATTATAGATATTATTTATTTTTACATTGTTATTTACCCTTTGTGAATCCGCTTTTATCAAATAATTTAATACTAAAGATTTAAAAAAATAAATGTTTCACAATAAGTATAATATCATATTTTATGTTACATTCACATGATCAAGCTATTACAGCCTGAGTAAAAACTTTAAGGCCAGTAAAAATTTTTGAGAAAATGTAAAATGAAATAAAAAGGATTCAAATAATATTAATTATTAAAGTTCATTGATAAGAAATAAATGCTATAAACATAATTTGTAAATTCATAATTATGAGAAACATGTGGTTATTTACAAAGTTAGTACTTCTGCCTGAGTAAAAACTTTAAGGCCGCCAGTCATTTTTTAAAAATAAATATAATATAATGGTGTAATTACCATTGCAACTACTAGCTTGTGACAACGCTGCAATTTTCATATTTGTCATACGTTTCTTCGAAGTATTGGTGATCTTTGTGAAGATGGCGAAGGGTAAGAAGTTAACTGATCGTGAAAGAGGACAGATCGAAGCTTTGTCTTCAACAGGAGTGAGTAGTCGTGCTATTGCGATAAAGATAGGAAGATCAAAGACTGTAGTCAATAATTTTTTTAAATTGAAAGACAATTATGGTAAAAAGAATATTGGGGGAAGACCTAAAGCTTTGTCCTCGAGTGATGAAAAAAGAGTTTGCCCACTTGCATCTGCTGGAAAGTACTCAACCAGGAAACTGATTCCGACGACAGGTTTAAAAGTTTGTCAAAAAACGATTTATAACACAATTAGAAGGTCTGGAAGATACACTTATACAGCAAAATTGACAAAGCCTCAGTTACTGCAGAGACACAAAATAGAGCGTTTGAACTTTGGCCAGAAAGTCATGACCTGGGACAACCAATGGACATAAATTATTTTTTCTGACGAGAAAAAATAGAATTTGGATGGACCAGATGGCTGGAATTTCTACTAGCATGATATAAGAAATGAAAAAGAAATATTCTCCAAGCGCCAATTAGGTGGAGGGTCTGTCATGACTTGGGGCTGTTTTTCTTACAAGGGTGTGGGCTCAATTGCATTCGTTTCAGGTAGAATGAATTCACAAGGATACCAAAATGTCCTAACAAATCACCTTTTGCCAAATGCTGAATGTCTTGCTGGAGAAAATTGGAAATATCAGCAAGACAGTGCACCGATCCATTCGAGTAACAGCACAAAAATTTGTTCCAAGTCAAAAATGTTGAAATTGTGAAATGGCCAGCTAGATCACCTGACCTCAACCCAATCGAGAACCTTTGGGCTGACTTAGCAAGAAGAGTTTATGCAAATGGGAGACATTTTACATCAACAACAGAGCTGAAATCTACTATCGAAGATGAATGGTATAAAAACGACCCCACCCTTTGTCAAAAACTCGTTTCATCCATGAAAACAAGAATATTTGAAGTAATTTGAAGTACTTCTTAATTTTTAGTTCTTAATTTTTTTCTTATATGTTATTTTCTATGTTGGCCTTAAAGTTTTTACTCAGGCTCAAATATTCATCTGTGTGTTCTGTAATATTTTCTAATAATAAAATATTTGTAAATTATTTTTTCTACTTTTTTTACTTTTATTTAAGCTCAATAATTATCAATCAAATGGTATTTTAATTCCTCAGTTTAAATGTTTCCATTTTCTCAAAAATGTCTACTGGCCTTAAAGTTTTTACTCAGACTGTATAATATAAAATTCAATATAGAAAATCTTAAGAATCTAAAAATATGCATTAAAAATTAAAAAAATTAATAACATTTTCTAACAACTTACTTTTCCATTCCACATTGTTTTCATTGTATTTTATTTATTCAATAAAATATTTGTGTAGTAGAATTTTGCATAATATCGTAATTGTAGATTAGGCATAGAAAATTAATTTTTATTTCTTAGAAAAAGACGAAAAAATGTACAATTAAATAAAATGTAAGTAAAAAATTAGCTTAAATGTATAACTTAAAACATTAATTTTATAAAACCAATTACGCTATTATATAAAAAAAATTTTAAGAATTGCTAAAATTTTATTTAAATATTTTTCAAATTTTTCCAAAATATATCGTATTATTGAATGTCAAAAATTATTATTTTTCGAGATAGATAAATAATTGAAAAAAAGTTTGATTTTTCTTTCGTAATTAGTAATTCAATATGAAAAACATTGCTGTAATTACAATAAAAATATAAATGTGTGAAATCAATATACTAATTCAATGGAAATTTTTTTATTTTATTCAGGTTTTTTAGTTATTAAAATTAATTTTATTGCTTAAAATGATTTTTTTCTCCTTTAACACACAAAATAAAACACAAAAGACATATTCTTTCTTTTTTGTATTGATGTGACTTTTGTATATTATTTTGTTTTGATTTCTATATGAAAAGTTTATTGCTTTCTTACTGACAGGGAAACAAATGATAATTTAGCAGATTTATGCATTTTTGAGTGAAATATAAATATGAAAGAATTTTTCTTCTTTTGTGTTTTTATTCTTGCTCATTGTTATTACAAATTTTTAAATTTTTTATATGTTTAAAATACATTCATATATTCAAATTAAGATGAACACAATTTTACATTATGTTTAACAGTAAAATCCTTAATAAAATCTGTAGGTAATCCTCAGGTAAAATCCTTAGGTAAAAAGTGTGTTAGGTAAAAGCAGTTCCATTGTATTTATCTTAGTAAAATCCTTAGGTAAATTTCCCTAACAAAAACGATGCAACTTTAATTTGTTTCAGTAGTTTTTAATCGATTTCTTTTCTTTTTGAAATACAAACCCTGTAAATGTAGCCTAACATTTTGTTCGGATTTAAATATATAATATTTTGATGTCGGATTTAAATATATAATATATTAATATGAATACTGTGGTATTAAAATTGGCCTCGGCCCATCGAAGATTATTCCACTTATTTCAATGCATTAGTTGACTTTGTTAAATAAATATCTAAAAGTTTTTTAGTCCCTGTTAAAACTTATAAGTTTTGGCTTGTAATAAAAACCTTCGGACTGCTGGCTTTGATGTTATTATTACGGAAGTCTAAAAACGTATATTTTAACTTGCCTCAAAGAGCGAATATTAATATTCTGTATTTGCAAACCAACAAAGGTGGAGCCTCCTTGCCATAGTGCCGGGAGATGTTGAGCCTTCATTTAACTGCATATACATATTGTTTATGGAGTATGGAACACATAGTAGAGAGTTTTTGCATACCGTACGTTAGTTACCGTAGGACGTCCGTTAGCTTTTTCTCCCTAGCGCGCATGCTCAGTTTCCTATGAGCATGCGTGCTAGGGAGAAAAAGCTAACGGACGTCCTACGGTAACTAACGTACGGTATGCAAAAACTCTCTAGTATGTTCTCACATTGCGACTACTGGGCTCAAAGACTACGCATATCGAAAGACAATATGCATGTTACTGGAAAAGAGAATATGAGTATTATGCAAAGAGAGAATATGAGTATATGCACTTAAGAGAATATGAGTATTTTTTGCCAAATGCAAATATTGTTTATATAATGAAACGTGCTCTTTCTGAGTTAGGATATACTGCCAAAGATACAGAGGAATATGATCAAGAGTACGTGTCAGATTTATAGTGGAAAGGATCGAAGACCTTTAAGAGAAAAGGATTTATTTTTTAAAGTTGCAAATTTTATTCACATAACGAAGCGTGCACTTCCTGAGTTAGGATAGATTGCCAAAGATACGGAGGAATATGGTCAAGAATGCGAGTCAGCTTTATATTTACATAAATCAAGGAAAGTCATCTTTAAAGAAAAATGTAGATTGCTGACACTTATTATGATCTCCGACTTGTGGCTCAGTGACAACATTGCGGAAGCTAACTTCCAAAAGGGTTAACGTTAAAATAATCTTGAAGCCCACGTTGACGTCACTGGTTTCAGAAACAAATAATTCAGTGGAAATTGTGGCAGGGCGCGTGTCTCGCACCAACCGTCAGATTATTTGGTGAAAGTTTTCATAGTTGTCTCCTATCGACAATAACCAAGCAATTATCCTTAAAAATTATTCCTGGTGGTAATATTATTTCAAATGCAGGGGGAATGTTTTTAGTGGAATTTTATATATTATATGGATAGCAAAGTCCCTAATAAAAAAATCGATTTTTTTTTATTTCGAACAAATTCGATTTTTTGTTAATTTGTTTTTTCGAATATTAATCATGTTGTCACGATGATTACTATTCGTTTAACATTATCAATTCCTTCTTTGTGATTTAATTAGACATAATGAATTAAAAAATATTTAAAACCATGTTTTTTCTTTAAACTCCGCGCTAATTACAAGTCTTACGATAAAACAAGAATTTTTCTTTCAAGGATTCAATAGTAAAAAAAAATTTTAATTATAAAAAAATTAGTTAAATTACAAAACTCACACTTCGAGAAGAGGAGAAGGAATAAGGAAAAAGCCCGCATTGCCTTTCCTATTTAATTTTTTTTTCGTAAAATGTCCCGATATTTACAATTGATTAATAAATACAAATAACTTCTTCCAGTAAATTAGATGCACTTAGTAAAATTTAAAGTGTGTTTTGTAATTTTACTATGCGCATAGAGGAAAAAAACACGAACATTTCCACTTTAGAGGGAAAAAAACAGGAAGAAAAAATAAATTCCAAAACAAAGCGTTGTCAACATTTTCTTTTTCATTAAACGACACTGTAATTGCAAATCTTATTACAAAACCAAAACCTTTCCTCACAATCGAACATATCCAACCAACAAAATGATAAAAAACACACCTTGGGAAAAAAAAAAAAAAAAAAAAAAGAATAAATAGAATCAAAACACCACCGAAACAAGACATTGTCAACAAGAGCCATTTCTTCCTCCAAAACCACCAGAACAACAACAACAACAAAAGTCTCATCCGATTCCAAAGAAACCACCACCGAATCTTTTATATTTTTATTGACACCAAACATCCTCTATCTCCCAAGTTGTAAACGTGGCGTTTTCAACTCGCCTTATCTGACGTGGAAAGAAAAAAAAGCGTACCATTAATAAATGCCGCGTCAGTTGCAGATGTGGAATCCAATAGAAAGTGAGGCAGACATGTGTTAAAGTGATATATATTCTATAACTGTCCTCTCCAGTCCCTTGCTCGGGGTGCCGCCCACAACATTATGAGGGTGGTTATCCGTCGGCTCTGGAAACACTGAAACATTGCAGCGGTGTTTTTGCGGTTGTGTGAAGAGTTGGGGGGAAAGACCGCAGAGGGGTAAGACTGGGGGGTGACTCATCCCTCACCCACCACCTGAAAGAGTGTGGATGTTGGGGATGGAAGACAGTGGGTTTCTTTCGTGTTACCGAAATGGGATAAAGGGAGATTTTGCACAGGAAATGTTGGATCACTGCGCAGACTCTATCAATTTTCAGGGGAGGGAGAAAGATGGGTTATTTCGCTATTTGGGTAAAGTTCTATTTAAATACATGGATTTAGGACACCAATCAAACATGACAAGAATTCTTTTGAAAAACTTCTTTTAAAAATATTTTTTTAAATTTAATTTTTATATTCATTGCTTTATCTTTTAAAAATTGTTTATTAATATTGGTTAAAAATTAAGGGAAAGTTTTTAACGTGCTGAAATTTTTTATTATTTACATAAAAATAATAGTCTAATTTACATAATATAAATTAAATACTTAACTCTTTATTCGATCTCTATAGAAGCCTTAATGTGCAGCTAATAAAATCCCTCTCACCAATAACATATATCTTTATTGATTTTTTCTTTCTAATTCAGCTGGCAAACACTTAGACAGCTTGGTCTTGTATGCCTTAAGGCAAGCGCTGCACAGACGTTACTCACTTTGCATGACCCAGGGGGCGCGTGTAACTTGAAGATAAGCCCCGGACGTGGAGTAACAATGCCCCCGCAAAGATCTTATTAGACCGGGACCTACGGTTTAAAGGGGATTCCGAACCACTACAAACATCCATGGCACCGCCGGGACTCGAACCCGATACCTGTGGTACCGAGCACCAGAGCGCTAGCCACTCGGCCATTCAGGCCCACATATCTTTGTTGGTTGTTTGGATAATTTTTCGGTTCTAACCCAAAAGAAAAGGGGGATATCGGATAACTGATTGAGTTTTTTTGTAACTGTCGGCCTGTGTGGTTTATACAAATTGTGAAGAGTATGAAAACCCTTTGCACGAATTGCAGAAGTGAGCTTACTGAAATAGGTGTGTGGATGATACGCTGCATGCATGATAAATATATTGCATTATGAAATTTATATTTTAAATACAATATCCGATTTGGGTGATTTACTTTACAATAAAAATATTGGATATTATTAATATTTTTATTTATAGTGAATTTACATACAGTCTATTTCAATAACATGTACTTAGATATTTAGAGAGATATGTAATATTTATTTACAGGGGCATAGATTGCATTCATATATATTTATATGAATATATATATATATATAATTGGGACCATAACTCAAATTTAACTTCTTGGGTTTTAACTGATTTTTGATAATACTAGGTCTCTGGCATTTTTTCATATTTATGTTCAACTTCGTGAATTTTAGGATTGGCTCTCTGGTTTTTCTTAATTGAGTATTTCTAAAATATATGTCTATGCTTAAGTCAGTGGTGCCCTGAAAGCATAGGATTATTTTAAATTAACGTTTTAAGGAAAGAGGAAGGTAACAAAACATATCAAAACAGTATAGAATTAAGAAATCTGAATTTTTCGCCTGTAATTTAAGATTCATTAATATGCGTAGTGAGCATTTGTAAATATAGATGGCGTCTCTGCTGGTGACGCCAGATTAAGTTTTCGGGCTCAACTCCCACCAGGTAGATTGATAAACGAGGCAAGATGCTGAACATCCCAAACGTCATCGAGTCTCCTCCTTTTTTGAAACAGTGTCTAAACAAAATCGCCAGTGGTTTGAGCCTCATCCCTAATGCTCATCAGCTGCACACGTTGCCAATGAGTCAAGTGTCGGGCTAGAAATAAGTAAATACAAAAAATAAATCAAGTAAATATGTACACAATTATGAAGTCAGCTATTAATTTGAGTAAAAAAGGAGAAAATATAAATAAATTAATCTGCATTTAGAAATCAGATGTGTTGCTGTTTGTAAAATATTTCTAGGATAATTAAGAGTATCACAGACACATAGAATTACATATCTATAAATAAAGATTATTTTTCTCATTTGCACTTATTTGGGAGGGCAATAGGTTAATAAACAATAAATCTTACGAATATTTCTCGAAGAAGAGAAAATATTACATATAGGTCAAGATCATCAGCAATTTCCCTAGGTGAGACTGTATATATGTCAATTCCCTAAAAAGGGGTTATTGTAATTTGTATTAAGCATGAAATTGGACAATATCAAAAAATGTTTTCTGTTAAACGCCATATAAATTTTAAATAGATAAAACAAATCATAAAATAATAAACGTCATATTTAATTAAAGAATATTTTATCATATTTAGAAAGTATTGAATTTTAAATTATTTTTCGATGAAATATAATTTGATGTAATATAATATAATTTGAAAATGACACTTGATTATCATCAAGTTGATAAATAATTTGAATTCTATTTTATTATTATTAAATGAATATCAACAACTATTTTTTTACGAATATTACTATTTATCAATTTTTTGTTTTGAAAGCAAAATTATTTATTAAAAACTTTTTAATGCAAGTAATTAAATGTAATGATTTTATTAAATTTTAATCTAATTTTCAATGTTTCAACTGCGAGAACTTCAGCCATAATATATGTAATGAAATTAATCGTTGCAAATGTGTGGATTATACTTAGTTAATGATTTTACTCGTAAAAATAAATTTTTTTCAGAAATGTTCATTTTTACGAAACCGTTATGTTAGCATTTTTTCAAAGCTTAAAATTAACATTTTTTTAAAGCTTAAATTAACATTTATTCCTGTTGGATTTTTTTGTTCATACAGCCACATGGACAATTGCATATATATATATCTAAAAATAGTTGTTAAATATAACTATTTATAAGAACAATAAATAAAATGGCTTTGCGTTTGAGTTGCTTTTCCTTATAATTTTGTAATTTGAAATGGAAAAATCCTGTATTATTATTCAAGAAAAATTTTTTCGATTCTCCTTTCAAAGCTTTCGAAAAAAAAAAAATAATAAATAAATAAAAATAAAAACAAAATGAATTGCAAAGATATTAAAATGAAGAATATGAAATTAAAATATATTTTTGAATAATTTAATATATTTAATTAGTTATTATATCAGCACAGCTCATACATTGGCATAGATTTTGTTTGAAAAGTTTTTAAAAAACAAAGAAACGTATTTATTTTATTGTACGAACAACGCATGCATACAATACAGTAAATGTATAAAATTACTACCATTTTAAATTAGTCAGGAAAACTGACAACAGACAGACTAGTTTTCTTCAAAAATATTATGTCGAGAGAAGGTCTTTCTTTCTGTAGTTGTTTCTTACGATATTAAATTAACTTTTGTCAGTTGTAAATGGAATATCTTTTAAAAATTAATTTAGTTAAAATTTTTCTTTTATTAAATAAAATTTTATTTAAAATATAAATAATTTATCTTTATTATCTAAAATTTTTCTTTTATTTCGTATAATCCAATAAGTTTAAATTAATCAATGTGTAAGGCCTAACATCAGAAGCCACCCACTGGTGTAATGTATGATGCATTATGATGTCTCTTTTGTCTAACCTAACGCGCTATCACTAATCGAATGATCATAATTATTTGAAAGAATTCTAAGATACAATTTAGATTTATGTGATAGAATTCTGATGTTTTTTGTACTGTACTACTAAAACATCAGACCCTATCACCGTGCCAGGGAAGGAAGTCAGTGAAACTTTGTCACTGCAATTTCGAACGAACACATCGTAGCATTTTTTTTCTCTCGAGAAGATCTTTGGCGTTTCATTCCCAGGAAAAGGGAATGTATGCTATTTGACAAATATATAATAAGCCCATCATTTAAATTTGACAGCAGAAAGCAGTATTGCAGGTAGGTATATTACATGCAATTAGTGTTTTGTACTAATGAGAACAAACTGTCACTCAAATGTGTTAGCAGATTTTCGACATCATGTATAATGAGGAAATTAGCGAATGTCTGTGCAACCTTCACAGGTTGAAACAATTACAGATGGAATATCAACCAATTGGTGTATCATGAGTTGTCCCATCATGATTAGTGATAGACTACGAGTTGAGAAATGTCTACTCCAACGAAAAGTGAGTGAAGCTAATCCTTGAAGCTAACTCTTGACGGATTGTCTTAAAAGAATAATTCTGTGACGAGTTCTGTTTTTTTCTTTCTTTTTTTTCTGAAGTGACTGAATAGGACGGAGTTTTCCGCCTGTTTTCAAAGTGAGACACTTGTGATTTCATGAATCACGCCGTGTGATAATTAAGGTCTGCCGCAGACCAGGTGTTTAGATTCGTCGTAGATTCGAGAACTCTGAAAATCTCCGAACTTGGAGTGAACTGCATTTGTGTATTTAATTTATATCCTTAGTTTTCTTTTTTTGTAAGTAGTATATATATGTATGTGTGTGTATGAGTTCTGTATATATATAATGTGTGTAAATAAAATTTAAAGTGTTCCCATGAGTCTGAAAGTGGCCCTCTTCTTGGAGCCGTTATAGGTCTAGTATTGGCAGGGACGTTACAACATTCAAAGGTGACATTTGGTGGTTTGCACCTTCCTCCCTCAGAATTATTATGCTATATATAAATTTTCAACAACTTGTTTAATAGCAATTGTACTATCGAGAATGTCTGTGCTAATATCAGAAAAGTTCTTAAATTAAGGTGAAACACGACTCTTGGTCTATGTGTAAAGCTATGGTACAGTACGTTAGAAACTTGGAAACTAGATAGCAATTGTGACAACAAGAGTAAAATACCTCATACATAAATTTAGGCTGCTTGATGGGAGCTTTTCAGGTTTTCTTTCATGCGATACGTAAATACGGGACTGTTATCTCTAAAAGTGTTTCCAAAAGTCACCTCATTAGTAGACTGTTCTGGGAAACATATGTGAAACATGAGAGCTACCGACGTTCAACATCAAAAAAGTCAACATGAATTCTACTTCTTCAACGGTGCAACAACCCCTTGGTGGACCAAGGCTGTCTGCCCACCGGCAGATTCCGAAACGGGAGGTGTTTTCTTTTTACGGTGTAGGGTTCTCAACCCAATGCCCAACAGTCATATCAGACAGGAACCTACGGTGTAAAGTGGATTCCGAACCACTACAAACATCCATGGCACCGCCGCTACTCGAACACGAAAGTTGTGGCACCGAGCGCCAGAGCTTTGGTCACTCGACCATCAAACCCCCCAGATAAAATAGAACTGCTTAAAATGAATGTTCGAAAACAAACGCCGTAAAAAAAAATGTTTGGACAAAAATAAATGAATAAATTATTATTTTCTAATAGATAGTTTTTTTCCCTTCCATTTTAATCAATTAAATACATTATCTTCCAATTTGTTTTGTAATAACTTATTTAAACAATAACTTATATTGAATATAAGGCGTAATATATATTCTATTAAAAAAAGACTCAGAAAAAATTGTTTTTAAGAAGTACTTTTCTGAAGAAAACTTTATAAATTATTATTAGAGATAAAAAGAAAAAAAAAATGTAGAATACAGGAATATAAAGTATATTATGGTATGGAGAGAAACACAATAAAATCTTTGCTCGAATAATTATACTTATCTTGCGATTTACTCAATGTGTAATGATTTTTTTCTTTCAAATTTAACTTTAAGAAAAATATTCCTTTTTCCATAACCATTTACTAAATCGTCATTTTTCCGTTTTAAATTGTTTATTTTTTTTATATAAATTTGAAATTTCATTTTATTACTACAAATGTTTTATTTGTGACATTGTGCTTATTGTTGATAATGTCAGCATCATTCATTTCTTAGGCTAATCTATCATATAGCCTAACTCGTGCTCAATGGTAGATGTAGGAGCACTAAATTTTGAATCATATGTTAGTATTGCATTTATAACTTACAGAAACGAGAAGACTGTATAGCTATTGTGACAGCATTTATAGGAGTCTCGCATCTCGACCATAGTAGGAAGTTTTTCCATACAATACGCGATTGCGTGGTACAATACAATAAGGGAATCCTTACAAATCTTCTCAGAAAGTATTATTTCCCTGCTTCTGTCAATAGATCCTATCCAGCACATGCCTTAGGGAAACCCAAGACCCCAATATATAAATAAATATAAGTAAATCTATATAAAATAATCCAATAAATAAATATATATAAATTTTATAATATCCAATATATAAATAAATGTATATAAATCCGTATGTATCCATGTTATCCATAAATAACATAACCTACCAATGCAAAAATCAAAATGAAAACGGGTAAAGAATGAATTAAAAACACGACCACTTTAAATAGTCAAAGTAACTTCCAGTAAATTTTCATGCCTTTCTCAGAAATTTAATATTCAATTCGATGAAATTTATGTATATACAAACCATAAATAAATAATAATATATATAATAAATAAAATTATATATAAATCATAAAATGCTTCATATTAAAATAATAATAATAATAAATAAAAAAAAGAAAGAAATTTTTCGATATCGATATATATATATATATAGATATATAAATGCGATATATATACAAAAAAAAAAATGCTCGATTTTATCATTTTGATATACACATAAATATTTTAAGACATATTATAGCAATTTTGCCAGAATCGATCCTCAATGTTAAAAAAAAAAGTCAATTATGTATATACATATATTAATTTTTACAATAAAATTGTTTAAAAAATAAAAAAATCTATACATTTCTGTGCGGAAACACTTGAATTTTGTATTTAGTAGCCGGAAAAGAAGAAATTTTATGAATGATTTTGAAAATTTCCTTTTCCAATGCAATATTTCGAGGTCAATTTCAGTTTTTTTTGCAGAAATGAGTTGTTGTTTGTTATTCTATTTGGTAGACAGCAACATTTTGACCAAATCCAAGAACCCGTGTGGTCTCATGAAAGAAGTGAAAGAGGCGCTGCTTCTGTTGTGATGGAGCACCCATAGATAGAAGTCTGATTTGGCTCAAAGACGCTGAATTTTTACGGGGTAGGGTTGTCAGCCCTACTCTCAACAGTCATATAAGACCGTGACCTATGGTTTAAAGTGAATTCAGAGCCACTACAAGCATCCATGGTACCACCAGGATTCGAATCCTGAACCTTTGGCACCGAGAGATAGTCACTCGGCCATCAGGCCCTCAGAAATGAGTAAAAACTATATCAAAATAGATACAAGATTTAAAAAAATACAATTTGAAAGCTACTGCTGTTATATGAACTAAAGCAATGCAAAATATTTTTGCTAGAAATTCAAATAATGAAAATGTGATGGCGGATAACAATTGAACACATTTGGCGAAACATGCTCAATTGCTAAATATATTCTTAAGTACAGTTAATTTTTAAGAATTATGATTAAATTATTAAAATCAAATTACAGTTAAATTGGTCAAGAATATTCTGTTTTAAATACAGTAGCGCTCAAGTACCACGATTTATTATATCGCGTATTCGGATATTTTGTGTGCTTTTTTAAAAAATTCAATTCACAATACATAATAAATAAATAAAAATATAAATAAATAAACTTTATCCATTGTATCGTGCTGTCCTCATAAAGATTTTTTTCTTTGTTTACTGATATGCGTGATATAACAGGAGTATTCCTTTTAGGGTTTGTTCCTTTTTCGAATTAAAACACTGGCAACAGCTGATATTTTGTTTATTTACACTGGCTCTGGTTTAGATGACATAAATTGCCGTGAAATAAAATAAGTTATTGTATCGTATCTGTGGTACAAAATCTATCACCTAAAACTTGACTTGATGTGTACTCACCAACTGGCTATTTTATTTCGCGATTTATTCAATTTGGCTTGCTTAGCAAAAGAAAAAGGGAAGTTTTCAATGTATAGGTTGCAAATTAAAAATAAAATGGACATCATAAGTAAGTAAAACGGAGAAGATATTACCTAAAAGAAATCCATACAAAAATTCTCAACAATAAACATACAAAATATTACCTTTAAAAAAAATATTGTAATTTTCTGTTTTAAAAAAAATAGAAATAAATGCTAATATAAAATGTGACTTGGCACACATAAATTGGTGTTTCTTCATTATTTTATTAAAGATTTTTGTAAGGACTATTCTTAATTTATTTTACAAATCGAAAGTATTGCGCTCTGATTATACTAGGAATTATTTTTGAACTAGTTCAGTTGAAATTCTCACTAGAGAAATTATCCATGGATTATTACAGATTTTACATTGATGTGTATAATATTTTACAATTCTATTACAACAAATGAAAACAATTATTATTTCAAATGTCCATTACAACTATATTGATGTTTTCCATTTCTTCAGAAACAGGTCTACAGGCTTAAAAATGTAAACATGGATGAATTACCTCTTTAATGTGAAATGAAATTATTTAAAGCTATTAAAAGGGAAAAAGCGTTAAGTAGAACACTAGGAACTATTCATATAGTGTTTAGAGACCATGCAATTTTACTTCTACTCTGACTATTTTATCTACTTAATGAAAAATGACTACAAAGGTTCAAGCAATAGTTACTATATGTATTTTATCTTTCGTTAATGTTTGGAGTGCGCATGCACGGGGATCCAGCCTTTACTGCCCCGATTCCCTCTCAGCACGGAATCTGTAACTGGGTCGGAATGTGCCATCAAGAGGCGTAGTTTCAACCGCACACTGGAAATTGTAACAGCGCCACCGCCAATGGGCGTGAAACACCATCTGTGACGTGCACCTGGTAACCGACCAACGGGAACGAAGGGGCGTTGCTTGGATACACCGGTGTGAGATCTCGGCGGGATCTTCGAGCTGCTTGTGGACAGAACCAATTTACTCACTGTTGTGGACTCGGCCTGTCGTTGCTATAATTGTTGCACTCGATGAGCGTCCCAGGCCGACCCGATGGCGGGCGATCCGCGCCTCGCTCCTCCGAGGCCTGGCCGGGGCCCGGACCCCTCCCCGGGGTCCCCGGGCAGCCGACCCCGAGTCTGCTCCTGCGGTCCTCGGAGCGCTACCAGCGGACTCCCAAGTGCGCTCGCTGCCGGAACCACGGGGTGGTGTCGGCGCTCAAGGGCCACAAGCGCTACTGCCGCTGGCGGGACTGCGTGTGCGCTAAGTGCACGCTCATCGCCGAGCGGCAGCGTGTAATGGCGGCACAGGTGGCCCTTCGCCGCCAACAGGCCCAGGAGGAGAACGAGGCGAGGGAGCTGGGCTTGCTCTACGGGTGCCACGAAGGCCTGCTGGCCATGCACCGCGCCGGGTTCACCTTCTCAGCGGCCATGGCTCACATGCTGGGCGGCAGGAGGGAGACCTCTTCGTCCTCGTCCGCCAACCACCACTACCACCTCCTCCTCGGCGACCCCCACGACAGGTGAGTCCAAACCACTCTATGTTCCTATGATGCCATCTGTTTTAATGACCTGTTTCTGAACTGTATTCTAATGGGAACCAGTTACAACATTTGGAACACGATGTCCTGATAGAATCTACCTTGAATACAATTTAATACAATACCATCAGGTTTAATGAACTATATTCTAATGGGAACCAGTTACAACATTTGAAACACAATATTCTTAGGGGTATATACCTTGAATGCAGTTTAATACAATACCATTAATACCACCAGGTTTATTGATATGTTTCTGAACTGTATTCTTATGGGAACTAGTCACAACATCCCATTAATGTTATGATGGGATCATAACATTAATGGATATAACATAACATCATGCATGAATACAATTTAATACAATACCATTAATACCATCAGGTTTACTGATCTGTTTCTGAACTGTGTTCTAATGGGAACCAGTTACAAACATTTGAAACACAATTGCTCTAATGGGATCTACCTTTGAATACAATGTAATAACTATTAGTTACTGTGAAACTGTAGGCAATTTCTTCATTCCTATTTAAATAATTTTTTTTGTAATACTTCACTCACAGATTTAATAACTTGTTTTTGAACTGTATTCTAAAAAGAAACTGTTATAACATTTGAAACACATGTTCTGATGGGATCTACCTTGAATATAGTTCAAAACTTTTTAGTTACTGTGAATCTGTTGCATTTCTTAAATTGTATTCAATGGGTGTTCTTTGTAATCTTTCATTCACAGTTTTAATTACTTGTTTTAAGTAACATTTATAACATAGTATTTACATGGCAGTTAATGGTATTATTTTTTGTAATGCATCACTGTTTTAAAATTCGACAAATTTTCATTTCTTCATTGGCTTCCAGACACATAAATAATATTAAAATTTTTTTTGAAATTTCATGTTCTGGCTGTATCCGTCTTGAACATAGTTCAGATCTTTATCAATGGAATGATCACTCATTGACTCTTAAAATTACCATGAAAGTGTAATATCACGAATCCTGTGTAATAGCTCTCTAATCTCTATTCCGTAATCCATCATAATAAAAATTTGGTAAATCTCTATTTCTGAAATGTTATCAGTTTCAATAAAATCTATTAAAAACATTCGATAAAAGCACTTGAAACTTATTGTTCTGATTGGGTCTGTTTTGAATACATTTCATTTTTAACAATGTAATAATCATTGATTTCTTGAACAATTGGGAAACTAATGCACCATCTTCACAAATCCTGTAATTTTTCTGTAATGTTTCATCTGTCAAAGCATAAATTGTACTAATCTCGATTTCTACTGTAAGATTAGTTCTTTTTTTAATATTTGTAATTACAGTCTATGATCATAGTTAAAGTTGAAATGCAGAAACAAGACTTCAGTTGCCACCACATTAAAATTTGAGATTCTGAATCAAATATTTTGATTGCGTTCTTCTTCAATGCAGTTGCAACTACATGGAAGAAGAATATAATCAATATATTTTATTTAGAATCTCAAAAGTTGCCACCACATAAAAATTTGAGATTCTGAAGGAATCATTTCGATTGTGTTCTTCTTTCATGTAATTGCATCTGCATGGAAGAACACAATCTCAAATTTTAATGTGGTGGCAACTAAAGTCTTGTTTCTGCATTTCAACTTTAACTATGATGCAGTTCTGCTATGTAACAGTGTATCTACTTGGATTTGCTACATCCAATCTGGGTTCAGCAAATTCCCTTGAGGTTCAATCGATCAGTTATATTCAATTATCATTCCATCACGTTCAAATTTAATATCAGGTTCAACCTCTGAGCAGTGGTTTAAATCTGTGATTCATGCTGAATGCACTGAAATTTGTTGTTAAAAATTAATTGTTCTGTAAGTTCATACTTTATAATAAGGCAATAACAATTTATAGTATATATATTGAACACAACAATTACACATCATATTGAACACGTAATAGTTAAATTCAAACTACTTTAATCTTAATAAATTTTACAGCGTCGTGTTAAATAAGCTGTAGTGTTATTTATAAAATTATAGAGTAGAAGTCACTGTTCAAACTTTATAAACAAAAGTCAATATTTAATTTCAATATGATATTTTTGTATCAGGGTTCAGTAAAACCTTGTGAATGCTATAATCATTAGACTTAGACTATGTGAACATTAAAGCATAACAATATATATATATATATGTAAAGTTATGGTTTGTGTAAAATAATTCACATAACAGACATCACTTTAGTATTAGTGCTTTCAAACAACCAATATCACTATGGAATATTTTCTAAAATTACCCTTTTTCTACCTCGAGTTACATCATTGAAATGTCTTCTTCACGTCTTTTAAATTAAATCTTTATGAAGCTTAATGTATTAGAATGAATGCTTCTTATACAGTTTCATGAGGTGTTAAAGTTAAAATATAAAATACATATATAATGTAATATATGTTTTCCATTGGCTTCCATTATATACTTAATGCATTAAAAATTTATTAATAAATAAAAAAATGATTATTATAAAAATAATTTTTACTGTCTTACTTTTTAATTTTAATGCCTTTATATTCAATAAATGAAAATATAATTACATAACATTGAAGAAATGAAATGATTATTTTGTTAAAAAGTATATATTTATGATAATCAACAAATGGTAATAATTATAATTGCATTTTTAAGCTTTTCTGGTAAATTTATGATTATTTTCGAAATTAAATGAAATAAGCTTTTGAAATTTTAAAATAATTGTAATTTAAATACTTATTGAATGTGCAGGATTTCTATGAACAATCCAATTTATTAAGTGCTTACAAAAAAAATTTAATTTCTAATTTACGGAATTGAAATAAGAATCGAGTTATCGAATACTTATTGCAACTTTACAATTATAAATGATTAATAAAACTAAAATCCTGATCATTCAAATCACAAATCAATTAATTCAAATATTGTGTTATGGCACTACTTGGGAAAAAAATTACAATTAATGAAGAATATGCTGGGTTTTGCTAGTTATATAATCTTGAGATATACCACAAATTTTTTTTTAGTTTAATATAGAAATAAAATACAATTTTATTTAAAATTCAATTTCAATTAATTTTAAATAAATACTGCTGCATAAAAAAAATATTATGTTTTGGATAGAGCTGCTGCTAATAATGCTGCATAAAAACATTAGGAATTAAGTAAATTTATTCTAAAAATAATATTAGTTATTTCAGATTTCCGAAGAAATTATTTAGATTTTATCTCTAAAGTTTTAAAAATTGTGAATTACTTTTAACGATAATTTTAACTCATCAAAATTTTAAATCGTTAATAAAAATCGTTATAACGGCAGACATTTTGATGACTGATGAAGTAAGAATGGCATTTACCTATATAAATTATCCATTAAATTATCGATTTAAGAAAATCTATTCAGCACTTTAAAGAAGTGTACATTGGGAAAAATAAAGAAAATAATTATGAATTAAGTAAATTTATTCTAAATATAATATTAGTGATTCCAGTTTTCTAAAGAAATTATTTAAATTTTATCTCTAAGGTTTTAAAAATAGTGAATTATTTTTAATGATAATTTTAACTCATTAAAATTTCTAAAATCGTTACAATAGCAGACATTTTGATGACTGATGTAAGAATGGCACTTATAAAGTATCCTTTAAATTATCGATTTCAGAAATTCTATTCAGGACTTTAAAGAAGTGTACATTGGGAAAAAAAAAAAAAACAATTATGAATTAAGTAAATTTATTTAAAAAATAATATTAGTGATTCCAGATTTCCGAAGAAATTATCTGGATTTTATCTCTAAGGTTTTAAAAATGTTTAATTATTTCTTATTGATAATTATAACTCATCAAAAATTCTAAAATCGTTATAACAGCAGACATTTTGATGACTGATGATGTAAGAATAGCACTTATCTAGATAAAGTATCATTTAAATTATCAATTTGAGAAAATAATCTATTCAGGACTTTAAAGAAGTGGTCATTGAGAAAAAAAATTATGAATTAAGTAAATTTATTCTAAAAATAATATTAGTGTTTCCAGATTTCTGAAGAAATTATTTAAAATTTATCTCTAACGTAGGGAATTATTCTTACTGATAATTTTAACTCATCAAAAATTCTAAAAGCGTTATAATAGACATTTTAATGACTGATGATATAATTATGGCACTTATCTATTTTTTTATATATTAATCGAATGATTATGAACATGCAATGCATAAATATCTAACAATCATCAAAATTTCTATAGTTTAAAATGGTTTTAAAACAGTTTTTAACGAAACAAAAACTGTTGGAATTTACATACATAAATTTATTTTACCACAATAATCTTCTTTTTAGTTAATTTTAATTCATAAATTTAAATAATCCGTTACTTCAGAATTGAAATATTAACACCAAACTTTATTAATGTTTTCTCTTCGCATGACAAAAAAAATTCTTTGTCTAAATTTGAAATCATTATTAATAATTAAAAATGCCATTAAATTTTTATGTTATACATTGATAAATTTAACATTTTCTCAGTATAATCAATAATTGCTGTCATTTTAAATATGATACAAAGTACCACATACAAGTTTTCATTACATTGAGTTAAATTATATCTTTAATTATTACTTAATTAAATTATATTATAATTCGTACACGTATTTAACTTCCATTTTAACCTCGTTTTCAATTTCTAATTTATGTTAGTTACTCTTGTTCTAAATAGGTTAAAAAATATGGCGAGTAATGACTGATAATAATATAATTTTAGAAAGAAAATCATATTAAGAATACCGTTAAGTTTTTGTATTATACATTGATAAATTTAACATTTTCTAAATATAATTTCTAATTGTCGCCATTTTAAATATGATGCACATTAATTACTACACACAAGTATTTTTTACACTTAGCTAAATTATATGTTTAATTATTACTTAGTTAAATTATATTACAATTCGTACAAGTATTTAACTTCCAATTTAACCTCGTTTTCAATTTCTAATTCATATTAATTATTTTTGTTCTAAATAAGTTAAAAAATATGACGAGTAATGTCTGATAATAAAATTTTAGGAAGACAGGTAAATTTAACATAGAATATTTTACATACTGTTTAAAATTTTGATAAAGATAATTGTATTTACTAAACAAAAAGAAAAGCTTTTTTTTATTAAAATAATTTGTATATTATTTTCTGGGATATTACATATTATTAAGTGGGTGGTTGACTGACACGGAAAAGGACAACATATCTCTGTGAGTTTTCCGTTACAATTTTGCCATTTTGTTTTATCTGTAATCTGATAGTGGGAGGAATATTTATATCATTATTTCAATTTTCTCTACCAATTGTTTAATCGCATATGTATGAAATAATGGATATAAACCGGCATTGCTTGGCTTCAGTTGTTATCATGATAGTTTTATATTTATGAATTTTTTAATATAAAAATATAATAATATAAAAAAATATAGTTGAAAAACAAAAATATAATTGATATCTAAAAAATTCAAATAAGAATATTTTTAAAGTGTTAATGTTAAATTAAATAATTAAAATAATCGCATTTGAAAATTATAAAAATTGGTTTTATATTATTTCACTTAAAATAGTTAATGTCGTAATGGTAATTTTGACGTTCAATTTTATATCAGCCATATTTTGTATTCGTAAAATATAAAAAAATGAAAAAAATTCATTTAATTTTTCTCGATCGTTTAAAATTCTTTTTTTTTTTTTTTTTTTAAAGAAATAACATTTTTTTATGATAATTTTTTTTTCTTGCAATTTAAAAAGAATAAAAATAAATTATTCAAGACGGAAATATATATATATGTAAAACAAATATCAATCAATATAAGTTTGGAAATTTCTGTATAAGTAAACCTAATTTAACTGTAAATAAAATTAATTTTTAACATTATGTTTGCAAAAAGGAACAATTATCAGTATAGCATACAAATTCTTCCTCCATTATAAAGAATTTATATTTGTACCGATAAGCAATTTTCCGCATGAAAATATAAAATAGCTTAAAATATAAAATGTGAATGAAAAATAAATAATAATATGAGTACATAAAAGTTTATCTTACATCGAATAAACATCAGTAATAAGAGATAACCTCATTTAGGTTATAATATAAATATTCCAATTTCTACAAATTATGTTAACTAAAAATAGAATGAATATTAAAAATGTTTCATTTTTTTTCAAAGTATTAAATACATTCTATTAATGAATAGTATGTTCCAAGACTAAGACAAAATGTCAGTTCTTTTTTAATTAAATAAAAATATTTTTTTCAAAAATTGATCATAACAGAAGATTAAGCACATTCATTTAATTCAGTTATAAACTATTACTTAAATAAAATAATATAGATAATAATAAAGTAAAAGACTTAAATTTGAAATCACTAAGCTTTGTTTTTACATATTTCAATGTTTGAAATGTTTTTTTTTACGTTATTATTTTTTTTTATAAAAGAAAATTATTCAAAAACAGTCATTTAATTCCGTAATAAACCATTACTTAAATAAAATAGGACAGATGTTAATAAAGTAAATAAATTAAATTTGAAATCGCTAAGCTTTGTTTTAGAACGTTCATGTTTGAAATATTTCATGTAAAAAGTCCATCATAAGTCCATGAATTGATTAGTGGTCTTTTAGACACCAATCAATAAAAACACATGACAAGAAAAAAATATTTTACCTATTATAAAACAAAATTTGAAAATAAGAAACAAACTGCAAAACATTTTTAAATCATTATCTTTTGTTACTGATTCATAAGTTTTCTTCCAGGTTTTCTTCAGATTCTAATTTCAAAATTTTACCAAAAATAATCAACGGTTATATTATATATATATATATATATATATATATATATATGTGTGTGTGTGTGTTTGATCAACGGCCTGAGGATGATATATATATATATATAAATAATCAGACGAACACCCAGAATTTCTTATTATTTCTTATTTCGTCGCCCACCTCGGGCGACGAAATATACTGGAGCCACTTGAGAAATCTCAATAAGTCATACTACTAAAGTATTAGTAATAGGAATTGTATCTAAAGTCGAAATTTCAATTTTAATCATTTATTAATAATTTTTAAATTATAGTCATTTTTGTTCAAATGCATAAAAAAGAAAATTAAAAAGTTCTGTACAAAAAATTAAAATTTAATTTCTAAAAAGAAAACATTATAAATTAAAATTCAATCTTCTTTTCTCGTTTGCCATCTCATTAATTGCGTCGTTTGTGTCAATTTCAATATTTCGATAAATATTTAAGAAAAATTAACCATTTATTCGTTCTTATCTTATTGTGTTTCTCAAATAAGTTTTCAACCTTCGTCACGTGGAAAAATATCTTTTATTGACGCATGATGTCCCTGGTAGAATGGCAAATATACTATATATAAGAACTATAATATATTCCCTAGTGTATATATCCTAATATATAAAAAAAATATATTTGGATATATATTTCGTCTAATGCGTCAGTTGCGTTTTTGCATATTGCAGTTTGGGAAAATTTATGGAACCACAATTTTAATTCACTTTCTAAAATCCAGTTGCTAGTTGCAATCTTATAAAATTTATACCTAAATCTATAAAATTATGTAACTTTGTTTCTGCCATTTTATCGTTAATTGACAAAAGTGTCTCAAACTTCTGTAATATGGTTTTATGATTAATAAATATATCTTTTATTCGGCTCAACAATTGATCTAAAAATGGCATAAACATCGTTTTTCAAAAGAAATCTCCTATAGAATAGGTTGGTATTTGCTAGAAGGTAATTCTAGGTTTTTTTTTTAAATTTCAAAACTGAATTTTTGTGTTAGATCACTAACAACAATAATTTTTTAATCTTTACAAATAGAACTAATATGAGCAAAAACGCCAGCAGTGCAGCGTGAAGTTCATTATTACCACATATTTGTAACCATTTGCACCGATGCAATGCATAAGTAAACAATTTATCTAATACATGAAATAATACTAAAAAATTATTTGGTTCAAGGTATGCAATAATATTTTAACAATAGACGACGTATCTCTGTCATTCCAAGTCATTATTTCTTTCAGGCTGTGAACTATGGGACTGAAGGGTTCTAACATTATTGCCACTGATTCGGCCCTTTCTATCCATCTAATTGGACACGACTATCGTAATTCTTTCTTGTTGAATTCTGGGGCATATTCAATATTTTATCAAATATGCTGAACGCTTTTTCAATATCTTTCACTTTTATAGCATTTCCTATTTTCAAATCCAACCTGTAGGATGAGCAATGTACACAGAGCGCTTGAAGATATGATTTTAAAATGATTGCTTGCCTAACATTAAATTTTCCACTCATGGAAGGTGTACCATCGTAATCTTGTTCATATAAAAATGAATTTTAAGACGTTTATCTGTCGTATTAGGTTGTATATGAGACAGGTACGAATTGTAAATTTGTTCGCATATTTTCTTTTCTTTATTATTTATATAACGAACGTTAAAGAATATTCAATTGTAGATATTTCACAGGTTTTACCGTTTAATATGTTTCATCACATAAGTTTATATACATATCATCACATAGGTTTCATCGGCTAATATGTTTCATCATATAGATATCACATGTAGATTATATAATATATAATAGATAGGTTAGGTCACATTATATAATATATCATAGATAGGTTTCATTGGCTAATAAGTTTCATCATATAGATTTCATATATAGGTTTTGTATAGATAATATATCATAATATGTTTCATCATTTAGATTTCATATATAGGTTTATATATATAATATATCATACATAGATTTTATCTGCTAAAAACAATCGGAGGAATTTATGATTTGTGCTATCTGTTATAAAATTAGTTTATTACAAGCAGATGTTATTTGATTTTAAATATTCTAACTAATATATGTACATTTTCTTGCAGTGTGTTGAAGATGCTTTATTAAAACTGTATCAGCGGCGTCTGTTCTTTTTCATAATAGAGGATAAAAATTTTCTTCATTTAAATGAAATTTTTCTTCATTATGTATTTTCTTGAAAATTCTCCAAAATTTCAGTGCTCCTAAAGCAATACCTTGATAATTATCTAAATTATTAGAACAAGTTGGCTTCTAATTTAGGTATCTTATGAAGGTACCAACTACATCAATAATCTGAGAGATTTATTTTTTTATCGCATCACGATTTTCAAAAGTTGAAAGAGAATTAATGCTATATTTGGTTTTCTGGTGCGTAGAAAAATATTCTGATGCAAGTTTCCAAGTGCCATATATCCCTTTACAAGCAAATATCTAGCAATTTCATACTTTAGTTAAAGAAAATAGGCAGCAATATTTACAATTCATAGCATTTTCAATTCTCGAATAGAGTATCCGACTAAATCTCTGTGAACTGTTTAACTTTTCTCATTTACAATAAATTAAAATTTGTGTTATCCATTGCTTCCAATTTTTTCCTGAATTCATAACTTTATTCTTAAATTCTTTAATATCATGCAAATTACTAGGAATGGTTTCAGACAATATAGTGACATTTGCTTTTGCTTTAATACTATAATTTGATGTTGTATTATTGATGCTACTGCAATGCTCATTTTTTATAAATGCATCCTATATATCTGCATGATCATTTAACACACTTTCATCAGTTTTAAATATTTTCTTTTTATAAAAACATTGAAGTAAATTATTATTATTGTTATTTTTGTAAATTTCCTTTTTTATGCCATTATTCTCTATAAAAAGTGAAAGTGTTCAATTAATCTGAACGAAAATTTCGAATAAGAATTAAACCATAAATAATTTTTTAAAAAATTTTATTGTACTTCAATGTAGAATTTAGAATTATTCCTCATGATATAATACAAGGATCGCAACCTTTATCAATTTTAAATATTTTCTCTTTATAAAAACTTTAATGTAACTTATTTTTTTAATTTAAAATTACTGTTTTTTTATTTTTGCAATAAATTTTATTTCTGTCATTATTCTCTATAAAAGTGAAAGTGTTAAATTAATCTCAATGAAAATTTCATATGCGATTAAAACCATAAATAATTTTAAAAATATACTATACTTCATTGTAGAATTTAGAATTATTTTTCGTGATATAATACAGGAATCGCAGCCCAAGAAATAACAAACTTAATAAGAGCATCAGGTATTCTAGTAATTAAATGCACAAACAATACATGATAACTTTTCGTAACACGTGGGACATAAAGAATTAAAACAAAAACTAGAAATAAACAGTTTTCAGTAGTAGATGGGAAAGGATTATAATAATAATTAAAAAGCAGTTAAATAAAAGTAATTAATTAATATAAACTACATTGTATTATTTACTTCGACGAGGAGAAATACTATGAGAATACTGAAAATATCATAATGTGGCAATAAAAAAATTCAATTAACGATTAAAAATTATAAATTTTTTTATTCAAATGAAAAATTTCACACAAAAAAGCGCTTCCTGCGACAAGACCGAAGTAAAAGCAATGATTATTTGTGAATGTCAGTGACATTCGGAATTATTTAATAATTACAACAATTTAAAAACAACAACTTAATAAAACCATCATCATTCATGGTTTTCTTTAATAAATTATTCAATTTTCTTTTTAAATTTATCCATTTTTTAATTATCCCATTTATCCATCCAGTGGTAGTGTGGTTTAACGGTTGAAAATTGAGTCTATTTTTTCAATAAGGTTTTCAACCCATCTATAAAACATTGTATGTAAAAATTAACATACAATGTTTACTCATAATATTTTCAAAAGATATTTTTAAATCAGAGACAATCAGTTGATTATTCTAAAAAGCTGTATTAAAAAATCATATGATAAAATAAAAAAAAAAATCTTTACACAATTTACATATTCATTATTTAAAAAAATTAAACATTTATTATTTAAATTCAAGAAACATTGTGATCCATTTATCCAATTAAGAGTATATTCAGGAAAATTTGCCAATAAACTATTTTATAACATATGATGAATAAATATAAAATCTCAAATTTTTAAAAAAGATTATTTGAATATTCTAAAAAAATGGTCACAAATTTAATTAAATCAAGTTTTTCTTACCCTTTAATTTTTAGTTATATTTAATTAAGCATTTGTTTTGAATTAAGAATTAAAATATTTTATTAATTCTTAAAAAAAACTTTTACAAAAGAGTAACTTAAATATCGTTTGTTACATTTATTTTAATTAAATTTTAACTCATAAAACCCCCCAAAAACCTCAACTCAAAATCTTTAACTCATTTCTTATCTCTTAACACTTTATCTCATCTCAAAATCTACTTAAATTATCATTTTAAAAAAATGATAATTTAAATAGATTTTGAGTTACGAATTTTGTTTTTATGATTGTACCTATAATTCAAAAATTTCTTAAAAAAAAGAATTAAATTAATATTATTTCTTGTATTTAATATAGCTTTAATTTAAAAAAGATAAAAGTTAAGAAGAAAATTTTCAAATTAAAAACAGTTCATAAATTCAAAATTTTCAATTTTTTACTAAATTTTACAAATTCAAAAAATTTATTTTCTCAGAAAATTTTTTACAGTTAATTACGTAATAAACATTAATTCTTATATTAAAAATAAAATTTTGTTTCACAAATTTATTAAATTTAAATCCTGATTTTAATCTTTAAAATCCTACATTTCTTCCCCAAAAAGCTTCCTTTAATGCATGTTTAAACGTTGTATACAGTATACAAACAATTATCCGGAATTCTATTATGCGAAAAGCTCTCCCGATTGGGCGAGTCAATAAAGAACATGCCATCAATAGGGGTAGTAATGATTGATTGGGTAGCACGTCAGACTCGACAAAGGTCTCTGGCATCATCCCTTTCTCCCCGAACTACCTAGTGCGAAAGTGGTGGGGTGGTTTCGAGGCGGTACTTAACGTTTTCAAGTCCTTCCCATTGGCAGCCTAAAGCATGCGCAGTAATTGAAAAGAAAAGTTTGCTAACTCTTGCTCCTAAAGTAAAATATTAACAGATTAAATGTATAAGGTGAAGAATTTTACCTTTCAATTCTTCTACAAAATGTAATTATATTCTTTAATTTAATTTTTATCGCTTATGTTTGTTATATTTTTTTTTCCCTTTTAATGCAGCTGGCCCTTTTAAATAGACCGTGATTTTTTCATGCCGTAAGGGCTGCACCGATGTTACTCACTTTGCACTACCCGGGGGCGCGTGTAACTTGATGATAAGCCCCGGACGCGGAGTAACAATACCCCCACAACGCTCTACGATCCTATTAGGACCGGGACATACGGTTTAAAGTGGATTCAGAACCACTACCCATGGCACCGCCGGGATTTGAACCCAATACCTGTGGTATCGAGTGCCAGAGCACTAGCCACTCAGCCATCAGGTCCCCTTACGTTTGATATAGATGAGTCAATTACAATGTAATTGATTGAAAATATTACGTAAAGAAGAAAGCCATAATTTTCCGCAATTAAATCTTGCCACGATTTAAATACTGTGAATGTTATAGAATTGAAAGGAAAAATAATTAATTAATTAAAAAATAAATTATCATGATAAACATTTTAGAATATTTGATATTCATACTAAATCTCACATTTCTGTATGCATAGCAAAATAAATTTTTGTATGAAAGTTGTGCTTGCTCGAAAATCTTCATTTGAACATAATAACGAATAATAATAATTTTCAACTTTTTGAAAATTGCCTTCATTAAAGAATGCGTTTCAATATATGCCTCAATTAACTGGAAATAATGCGTTAAGTTTGATTACATTTTTTTCGATGGTGGCGTTATTTTTTTCTATATTATTTATCATTTTCAGTTTATTCAAATACCTTTGTTTGTAAGATTGATAAAAGTAAATTTATTGATGTCATTTACTAAGAAAACTAAAAATCATATTACAATAATTAAAAAAAAATTTTGTGAATTCAATTATAAATTATCTAAAAACAGGAAAGAAGTAACTTTCTGTAAAAAGACAACTCATTGTTAAAAAAAAAAAAAAAATTAAGGTTAAATGATTTAGAAAATTATTTTCAAAAAAGGTTAAATGATTTATAAGAATATTTTCAAGGGAGAAAATAAATAAATTAAATTAGAAGTGTATACGCCGAGAAAATTTTTGTCAAATCAAAATCAACTCAAATTTTTGTCAAAAATCAATCAAATTTTCAAAAAACGTCAACTCACATTCAATAATTTCGAATTACTAACTGTAAATCAATAATCTCTCTCTTTCTTTTATAATTATTTTGATTATGTATTTGTAAAAAAATCTTCAATTAATAAATTGTTAATTTCTTTAATGTAATAATTTTATTGAATGCAGTTTCATAATAATGTTTTTTTACTGAAATCGGAAACATGAATTGTTAGATTTATAGCGAATAAATTTTATCCTGTTTTATATTTTTTATTATAGAGATTTAATTTCAAGAAAGAACCCAATCTGTCTTTTTGTTATAGAAATTCCAAGTTAAAAAAAGCTAGAAAATCAATTTGAATTGTACAGTAGAATCAGAACTATAAATCCTCTGATTCATCGTCAGTGCTTTCGAGATCATTACACGATACATTATTGTTAAGGTATTATTATTACTAAATTGTCTTTACTTTGAGTCATTTTGAAAAAAAAAATAATAATAACAACCTAGCACAAGCACAAATGGACATAAGCAATAAGTAACACTCAGTTCCTAGTCAATCCTTTTGATATTGAAGGACATGAAATGAAATTTCTGAAAAACAGTATAGAAGGTTACTGGTATCGTTAGTATTTGCCTTAGAATAGCATAAAGTATCTCAAAATACTGTTTTTAATTCAGAATTAAACATTATTTCCCCCTCGAGTTAACTCGTGGTGTTTTAAAAAGATTATTTAAGATTTAAAAAGGTGTTGCTAAGGGATTAAGTAATGTAACGTTTTAGTTTTTCATCATCTACTACTGTGAAAACTTCCAGCTAATAAATAATTTATCTTTTTAATATTTTAAGTTATAAGGTCGTTATTAAAAACTTATTCTATAATTTTTTTTGCTTTATGTATCATAATATATTATTATATTATATAATTCCTTATAATCAATCACCCTCTTTGAATTTTAATAATGATGTCATATCCTCAGATGTGCCATTATCTTAATCGAGGTTTGCTTTTTGATACTATCAACATTTAAAACGAACAGATGGTAACTGGGGAGAATCGCATTTTTTCAATAAACTCAATTAAAGGAGCTTTACGGCTTACAGATCTAAGGAATACAATCTTGGTATACTGTTATTTTGCATCACTTTCGGATTTAGAACCAGTATCTCGCACTTTGAACAACACACAAAGCGCTATCCATTCAACTTCTCCAAGCCCTTACAAGTGTGATATTAACATTACCGTTAAAAAATAACCATTCTATCATGAAAATCTTTAGAATAATTTAACATAATTATGTTTCTAAGTACATGTTAGCAGTAAATTAAGTTATTTAAAATTAATTTGCTTTGCAAAAAAAAAAATAAATAAATAAAATAAAAATAAATAAATAAAAAGTTTTATTTTAAAATTTATTTTTTGATGCTGATTCAAAAATTTTTTTATTTAGATTTTTTTTTTATGTAAATTTTTTAGATTCTTAATTTATTTTTGGGGTCTAATGTTTAAACTTTTAAAGCAAATCACTAAACTAGAAAATACAGAATAATCTAATTTTTTAAAATTAAATAATAAATAAATAAATGAAACAAAACGAAATTGTTTTCTAACTAACAACATAAATATGCTTTAGTCAATACAGTTGAAGAATCAATACGGTACAGATAATCACAATTGCTTCGGGACAAAATATTTACGATGAATTACGATCTTTTTAAGTAACAGGATTGAATTTCTAAGCATTATTGGCAATGGCGTAACTATAGGGTGTCAAGACGTGCAAATTGCCACGGGCCCCGGCCCGAGCAGAGAGGCTAGAGCTATATACGAAAGTCCTGACATTTATTATTACAAAATAAAATAAAATTTATTAATTGTATATTTAATAATTAAAGCATCATTGGGCACGGTCAGTACTTGGGTGGGTGACCACCTGGGAACACCGCGTGCCGTTGGCAAATTTGGGACCTGAATGGCCGAGTGTCTAGCGTTCTGGCGCTCGGTGCCACAGGTTTCGGGTTCGAATCCCGGCGGTGCCATGGATGTTTGTAGTGGTACGGAATCCACTTTAAGCCGTAGGTCCTGGTCTTATATGACTGTAAGAGCGTCACGGAGCAAAAGTCAGGCTTCTACCTACGGGTGCTCCATCACAACAGAAGCTGCTTCCTTCCCCTTCAATCATGAGCACGTATGGGCTCGTGGGCTTGGCCAAAATAAAATAAAAACATTAATTGTAACAACATAATTAAAGTTATTAATTATGTATTAATAAATTTAAGTTACTAAAGTGATAAATAAAAAAATGTGTATCCAGATTTTGAACGTATTAATTTATATGAAAACATATCGCATCTGGTAATAATAATGGTAATAGAAATAGTTACCCATAGAATAGTTTAATAATAATCCTGATGCTAGGGATTTACCAGATTTCTGGTTCGTTAATTGGTACTTATAAAATAAAAAGTGGGAATTTCCCATGTCACTTATGTGCCACTCAGACATTTTTAAATTCACTTTTATGGAATTCTGATTCACTTACAAAATTAAAAGTGGGAATCTTCGTTGGCCAGTCATAGGCTTCCAGAAAACGGAGAAATCCCTTATTTCACATATTCTCCATGCGTCACTATTATCTTACTTTTTGTTTCATCGGATCCGCAGTCAGTCGTAAAGTTAATTAGTTGATTGTGGAAATTAGATAATAACATATCTAATAATCGAAGGTATTTTAGTGGGAGTGAAAAACGAAAAAGACAGATAGAGTTTGCAGAAAAAAAAATAAGTTACCTAAAATAAATCAGTACTTTAAGAGTGAGAAAGCAACAAACGAACAGTGCAATAGAGATACTAGCCAAACCGAAAGTGATAGTATTTCAGTCCCTAATCCAGAAACTGGTACACTGATCCAGAGCCACTACACCCCTGTACTAGTGATAAACATAATCAAAACCAAAGTGAAGTGACAGAAATTAATTTGAGAAAATGAGATCTTCGTCATACATTACTGATAAGGGACATTTTAAAGTACTAAATGATCAAGTGAAACTATTTGTGATCGAAAATGGTCATTGCAAGTATAAAAGCACCTTTAGATTGTACTTTATTAAAAAGGAAAAAAAAAAAAAAAAAAATGATGATATTTTGCATAGAGGGATCCCCATTCAAAAAATTTGCTACTGGCCTCAGTTAGTATAATTAAGCCACTGATTATGGGTAAGAAAATATAACAACTTATAATGCTAAAATAATATGTTAATCACTTAGAATACATTAAGTTTCCAACAAGTAAATTAAATGTCATTAATAAATATCGGAACTATTAAGGCATTTATAAACATTGCTAATGATTTATTTAAAAGGTTTAATTAACTTAGTTTAAAATATTCGATTTCTTAAAAGTCTTTAGTTTAGGCCAATCAAATATATTTTCTTTGTTAAATATTCGTGAACACGAACATTAGTGGTGATTGATATTACATGGATATACTAAATAAGAATTACTAAAATTAAAATAATATAAAAATTTTTTTTTAAAAAGCGATGAATTAACAACAAGTGAAAATGTTATTTCGTTTACTAAGCCAACATACCTATATTGTTTTGGATTGCTCTAGATGCTAGATTGCTAGTTTTTTTTTTCTTGTAAAGTAGAAACATAAAAGGACTTCATTTTTAATATTTTATCATTATTAAGAATGCAACAATAAAAATATAATACCTAAATTTTGTTAAAAATTTAGAAGATTATAGGGATATTAATGATAATTATAGAAATAATAATGATAAAATCTTTGAGCTTCCTTTGATTTTCTTTCTAGTTTTGATTTTGATTTCTGAAAATCTTTAATTTTCAGATATTTCATATTTTGAACGATAAGATAGAGATTATGGAATAAACAATAAATGTTTCTAATGTTATATATATATATATATATATATAAAGTATCTTCGTTAGGAATACAAAATTGCTATCAAAATCGTTGAAGCTCAAATATTTTATCATTATTATATCTATAATTATCATTAATATCTCTTTAATTCCTTAAAATTTTTAACGAAATTTACGGTATCATATTTTTGTGTATATACATACACACATTAACACACCCACACAAATATATATATATATATAACCCCCGATTGAATATTTGTTGTTAGCAGAGTTATAAAGGAGCAAATCTAATATGAATTTATTGAAAAGTCAATAAGTGATTGTTTTGCAATTTTGCAATAGTTAATGGTTATCGACTTAATTTCTTTTTAGAGTTAATTTTTTTTACCTATTTTTGCTTTAAATATTAATAATCAATAATGGAAGATAATAAAATGATTTGGACTTGTTAATCCGTGTTCAATTTTGAAACCTTTGATGTTCGTCTGTTTTCTAACGTTGCAGTTTGAACTCGAAAAATAAATTCTGTTATCTCCCGTTATAAGAAATCATGTAGGGTTGATAACAGGATTTGGGCAAAAGCATAAATAAAAGAATAAATTATTTAAAAAAAATTAAAAGAATAATAAATTAAGAATGAGAAAATTTAATTTAATAATAAAAAAAAAATAAAAATAAATTATTTTCTATAAAAGCAATTAAGAGTCATCCTTTGGGAAGCCTTAATAATTTGGTATATGGCCGTAAACCGATACCAGGCCAAGCAGTCGTTTTTCTCCTTCCTTCCTCAAAATTTGAAAAATGAAAGCGCATGCGTTTCGATTTCCATCCAAATTGTAAGAAGTTGGTGTGCAAAGTTTTTGCTCGCTGATGTAGACACTTGTTTAGAGGACGGTATAATGTAAAATTTATAAGTATCGCTTCTTTAACGCAATAAGTTTTAAATCTAAATTACATAAATATGTTTTCTAGATATTAATAACTGACTAATTCCCCGGCACTACCACCCATGTTGGACTATAGCCGTCTGTCTACCTCCAGATTCCGAAATAGGAGAAGTTTTCTTTTACGGGATAGAGGTGTCAACTCAATGCTCTGCTGCCATATTAGCCCGGGACCTACGGTTTAAAGTGGATTACAAACCTCTACAAATATCCTTGGCACCACTGGGACTAGAGCCTGAGACCTGTGGCACAAGCACCAGATCTCTAGTCTCTCGGCCATCAAACTTCTTTAGATATTAATAATTCATATTTTGTATCTTAGACTCATGTTTCATTAACCAAAAATCGAGAGCAGCAAATTATATCTGACGTGTAAAGCCACGTCTTTCATTAAAAAGTGGGAGCTGCGAACGCCACTCTCCAACATTCTTTTACAGCATTTTAGTACGCTCTCCAAAAACAAACCCCCTTATGTCTCCTTACCAGCGAGCCCCCTGCCATTCTTCGGAATATCGTATATTCCATGATGCGCGACCAAAATTTGACTCTATTTGGAGAGGAAATTTTATTTCCCACAGAGCTAGCAAACGTTCTCGAATGCTTCTGCGTTTATCATCCATACTGAAACAAACTGGTTTGGAGAACGTTCATCAACGATACCTGCGGTTCGAGCAATCAGATATGAACAGAGTTTACAGATACTACATTTTGAGCTCCAGACAAATGAAATATGAAATACGTGAATGACATGACATTGATCCTAGAATATCTTAGTTAAGTCGTGTGTTTGTAACTAGGAGTGCACTGGACCCTTGGAGTTTTATAGGTTTGGTTTAGAAAATCCGTGAGAAAAATTATTATCGTTATTTTCACTAGCATTACTCACAATGTATGCATTAAGCGATAGTATTATTATTTGCATTTATAATTTTGTAGAATATCGATAGGCCTTGTGTTCCATTTATTATATCCCACCAATGGACTGTGAAGGCAAGATTTTGCCTTCTGAGGAGACTTTTAGATATAATTGTTCCACACTTGCGTATCATACGAGCAAAAACTCGGAAAAATCTCACCAGGCCGCCTACTCATCGAAACCAGATGCTTTCAATAACGTTGTATTTGGGATTTCAAACATGAATAATAGATTGTTTTTGATCCTGTAATAATTTCATTTAAAATTCGCATTAGCAATCTGTATAAAGGATAACGTAATAATTTTCTAAATGTCAGTAAAATTTAAAATTATAAAGTATGAATATTATATACATTTCAAAAAAATAATCATTGAATAATTTAAAACTTTTAAATAATTTAAAATATTTATTAAATACAAAGACCACTTGAATTAATTTGTCATGCCTATCCATGCATTTAAAAGTTCCTGAACCTCTTTAAGTCCACAAACAATAAATAAATACTCAATTTTTACCAAAATCTCAAACTAATTTTTGTGTTAATATTTAAAACTTTCAAAAGAATTACTTGTAAAGTATTTTACAGTTTTATCAAACATTCAAAATAAAATAAAATAAAACTCATGCAAATAATCGGTAAATTACGTAAAATATAGGTAAATTAACATCAATAATACACCAATCAATATCTAGAAATACATTTAATCTGTATATGTTGTATTTAAAAATACAAGAGCTTTATATTAGTCAGAGAAGACAAAATTACACGTAAGCAATCAGTTGAAAATAGGAAAACATCGCCCTATTTTAAACTGATAGTAGCTGACAAGTACTTTAAAAAACTGGTGAAAAACTTTGGAAGAATCGTTCAAATAGTAAATTATAGAAAAATTTAAAAATGAGAAACTGGTAAAGAATTAAATTTTTTGAAAGCATGTTTCAATCCTTGCTTTACACTCTATGTTTTTGTTAATCGTTTAATAAATCCCATTTAAAAACCAGTTTGATTGATAAATATAGGTTTTATTTTACAAGCAGTGTTTTCGTATGCATATTGCCCTACATATTTACATTTTCTATCTATGTATAATTGAAAGACTTTTCAAATCCTTGTTTTACAAACTTCAACATGAAGCCCACAATAAATTTTATACTGCAGTCATGTTTGAAAGTTGAGAAAGGGATGGGATAAATTGTTTGAAACGTATTTTCAAAAAAATTTGACATGTAGCTCAGAAAATTTCAGTGATATCTTCATACAATCCCACCTTGAATAATCTTCAACCACCCCTCTTAACTAATCTTTTGATTTGGAATCGCCAATCGACTTTTATTTGGAGCATTAAGCGCCAAAACGCATCAGACTGTAATCCAAGAGAACACCTGCAACCCGAGATGAGCTAACGCAGTGAACTTTTCAATTGAAAGTGTTACTATTAAGGACATCTTAAAGTGGATTAATTTGGGGTGCCCTAGGGGTGCTTTCTGTAAAGCCTTAGCACACGTGGGGGCTTTTCTTCGGGGACCTTGAGGGGTCCCCTTCTCCTCTTGAATGGGAGTTCCCATTGTTGGTAACCTACAATGATATCGAGTTTCCAGGCTGGTGACAAGTTCCCTGCGCCACAGTGGGACGAGAAGAACATGGCTCCTTTGTGACTGTTACATTGTTAGACCAAATATTCGGGAATCAACAACAACTTGTCGCCTCGTTGATTTTTAGGAGCCCACGCTGGGATTCGTTTTTTAGTATCTTTGTCATTTTATTTTTTCCCAGTACAACGTTTTTTGGAGAAGAAAATTGTTTCATAATGTGTTTATTCTCGAAAAAGAAGTACGACCTTTGGCTGTTTCATTTAGAGAGGACACAAAGGAACAGTTTAGAACGCTTGAACGCCATTCGTTTGATAAAAAAAAGAATTCCATAATCAAGTTTTGAGTTACATAAATACATTTCTGGGTTTCCTCTGTGTCTTTTTTTTTTATATATAACAAATATGTATAGATTTGTCCATTTTGAGGGTTGCTCAAGTTTTGTATTGCATCTGTATTGTACCTAATACCAAACAATTCTGATTTTCAATAACATTTTTATTTGCTGCTAGTGGCAACAATAACAGGCAAGAATAAAAAGTTACAGTTAGAATAACTTAAGTGAACATGACAAATAACTGATTATTGATTAAAAACGTATAATTTCACTTTAGACGTTTAGATTTATTTAGTATTTTGTTTTTGCAAAGTACTGAATCAACACGAAAATATTTTTAATCAACATATACGTTATTTTGTATTTTACATTACATAATTAATCAAAGTAAAAATGTGTTACATGTCAATAATTAATATTTTGTGTGTGTGCAAACCATTTAATTTGTGATAGTAAATTGGTTATAACTTCTCTTTCTTCAGGAAATCTGAATTGCATAATTGAAACATGCATAATAATCGAATAATTACACAACAACACATTAAAAACATAATTAAATTGCATAATTGAGAAAACCTTTCATGCATGATGCGTTGTTATGAGCTTACATTTAAGTTGAAACTTTTTTTTTATCTACTAGATGCAAAAATATAATAATTCTTATTTGTAGGTGATGCAAAACTTTTCATGATTTATGTTTTGTATATTTAAAATATAAAGGGTAAATATACCTTTATGGGTATCAATTTTCACCTAGAAATGCAAATTGTTTTGGGACAATTAAATTGCTTCACTTAAACATGCATCTTTAGATCATAAAAGTCATAAGTATTGAACAGTCATAAGTATTGAAGTATTGGGTTCAGAGTTTAATAAATATCTGTTTATTAAAAATGCTGAAAAAAAAAGTTAAGGGACAGACTAAAATACAGTTTGATGTAAATGAGCACTAATTATTCATCTTCATTAATTATAAGTATTCAATTTGCTTTCAATTCAATTCTTAATCTTCTAATATTGAGTTTTGGTTAGAGAACAATTGGATTAGAGAGTTTAATAAACATCTGTTTATTGAAAATACTAAAAGAAAACGTTGAGGGACAGACTAAAATATAGTTTAAAGTAAACTAGGACTAGTTACTCATCTTTATTAATTGTAAGTCTTGCAATCCTCATAATGTCCTTAATTATATATCCTATTGTATGGGGACACAATTTGCCTTCAATTTCTTAACCTTCTAATTATTTAAGTTTTTCCTATTTCAATATAATTGTTTCAATCTAATTTCATTTCTCAAAAATAAATTTCTAGAGATCATACCTATAGTCTCAAAAATTCATGCAATTGTTTGAGAAAAAAAAATTATATTTGCTAGTGGTCATAGTCCATTTTGTGCGTACCTCAAAAGGCTTAATTTTTTAGAAGAAGATTTCTGCTCCTCAGAAGAAACTGGAAAATATTATATCATAATATTTATACCTCTAATAATATCTCTGTTATGATATATTGTATACCATGCTACACTCTATTTTGATATGCTTATATAACCCTTGTTTATTCTAAATGATATATTATTCATTTCGCATTTCGTTGGTATGTTACACAGTAACATACGTTGGTATGTTACATAGTAACATAACATCGTTGGTATGTTACACAGTAACATACCAACTTTTTTTTTGTTTATTTTTAAAATTCATTGTAATACCTCAATTTCGAATTTAAAATTTTTCTTTTAATTTTAAATTTTTTTATACAATATTTTTACTTTCACATTTTTAACTGGTAGAAGAAACATATTATGCGGGTGAAGTGTGGAATAAAGTAAAATAATATATCCTATTAAATCATTACAGTGGAAATAGAAATTTATAATTTGAGACATTTTCAAACGAACAATAACAAAAGGGTAAACTGATTAAATGGATGATAATAACTTAAGAAAAAATAATTCATTTAGAAAAAACAAAGACAGCCTTTTTAACAATGGAAACTTTGCTTTTAAAATTATTTTAATGTATTTTACGAGTAACTAAAACCATTACCATCATTATGCACACAACATCTTATTGGCAGGGCCGTCTGCCAGATTTCGAGACTGGAGAATTGTCAGCCGTACGCCCAATCATATTAGACCGGGACCTGCGGTTTAAAGTGGGTTCTGAATCACTACAAATATCCATGGTTCTGCCTGGACTCGAACCCGAAACTTGGGGCACCAAGCGCCACAGCGCTAGTCACTTGGCCATCAGGCCTCAACTATAAGCATAGAAAGCATTAAATGAAATTTTTCATATTTTAATTTGTCGAATATTTTAAAATTTTACTTTATATTTCCTAAAAAGTTTCACAAAATAGTTAATTACAATATATATGTGAAAGTTTTTTTTCTTTTGCTACATACAAAAAAATTTATAAATAATATAAGTATAATTTTCCAGTTTAAACCGTAGGTTCTGGTCTAACATGACTGTAGAGCATTGGGCGTAGGACTGACAACCCTACCGTGTAAAAAGAAAACATCTCCTGTCTTGAAATCTGCCAGTAGGCCCACCATGGTCTATAGTGAAAGGGAGTTAGTTAGTTAGCTCTTAAGTATAGTTTAAATACACATGGAATCCCTTTTCTTATCTAGCTCTAATAGATTTTTTATTAAAACAAAGAAGTTAACATAAACATAAAATAAATAAAGGCTGTAAGTTTTTCACTAAGTTGAAATGAATTTATAATTGAAAAATTCCATATTTATTTCTCATTAAAAATTCCTTTGAAATTTGTTTTACATTATAATTTCTACTAAAAATCTGAAATTTTACAGATTTGGGGTAAGTACTTTTCAATTTTAGCTCTGATTGCTGTATTGTTTTTTAAATTCATTTTTTCCTTTTATCATTTCCTCCCTTTTTATTAATTTTCGATAGAAAAGTCCTAATTTTATTCAAGGAAATTCCTTAAATATACTTTGATTTTTGTTATTTTTTAATTTAAAAAAATAACATGAATACACTTCTTCATATAAAAGAGAAGAATTTTCATTTCATTCATTTGATGATCCTTATTTGATACAAAATCTACGACGTCGTGGCATAAAAATTTATATCAGAGTTTCCATGGCAACCTAGAGTACAAATAGAATACACCACAAAGGAAAAAAAACTCTCTTATTATTTGTGAGAAATAAAAACATTTTTTTCTCTTGCGTTTCTTTGTGCATAGTGTTTCTAAAAAAATAAATAAATCCTATATTTTTTTGGATAAATTATTTAATTTACTTTTGATAAGAATAACAACATCTTTTATGAATACAGCTTTCATTTGTTTAAGTAAATTGAATAAAGAAATACTTGCACAGAAGTTTATAATAATGCCAGCTTTCGTAATTGTTTTTTTTTAGACTGTTTACCAACAAAAACGGGCAGTTTTTTTTTTTTTTTTTTTTTTTTTTTTTTTTATCTTTCAATTATCTTTTGCTGACAATGAAATGAGAAAGAAAAGTTAACTTCAGAAATAAAGACGAAAAACTGCAGCTTAAATGACAAATTATGCTTTTATTATAAATATCCTTCTGTTCCGAGCTGACGGAGGTTTTTCTTTTAGTTTATATGAAATTTTTTTTAAGGTACAACCCCAATCTTTCTTTCTTTCCTTGTTTTCAATTAAACCATTGAGTGTGAGGCTTTTAGAATTTTAAATCTTTGACACTTGTAATGAAACAATTTTTGGAACGAGTATAATAAAATAGCTGTAATTAAAATCGTATACAGTAATCGCAAGTAATGAACGTTACTTCTCAATCTGTGTTTGTCTACAACATTTTTCCACTAGCCTTATTTTTAGAGAACTATTTTAAAAACAAATTTTATTTCAGTTTTTATTGGAATTTAAGAGGGAATCTTTAATCCATATGTTTCGTTGTAGAGCTTTAAAAGCATATCATTGATTATAAGTTATAATTAATATATATATATCCAATGGCAAGTTTACAAGACAACAGATATAAAATAAATACAAAGAACGAGATAGAAACAAATGATATCAGTTAATCCATTCACTTTAGTCTGACAACCCAATAACGCTTCCATAAAGAAACAGGAGGCAGTGCAGAACAGGAAGCAAGGTGACACATTTGCATTGCTTCCTGTTTACCACACAGGAGACAGAGAGAGTCAGAAGTCAGTTTTATTCTGTGAAGGTGCTTGCGAAAACCATCATGACCACAGAAAAGCCATAGCAATGCCAGCGATTTCTCTCTAGGCCATTCAGGGGTATCATGAATAGGATCGTACCAGGGCTTGTGACTGTCTCTAGTGGCAATATCCTCAAGAAGGAGCACTATGGGTCTTTTTAATTATCGTCTTAACGGAATGTTAGGCGAACTCCTAGTTATTTAGCTGTAAAACTGAGGCCCCCATTTTTGCTACGAAATCAGTGACTTCGTTTCCCTCTATTCCGCAGAAGGCCGGGATCCACTGCAGAGCGACTGTTTTATTTTGATCAGGCAATCGTGCCAGAAGGTTAACACAGTCGTCAATATATTTAGATCGAGAGGAACATGTTAAGTCTATAGCCTGAAGGGCTGCTCTGGAATCTGATAGAAGCAACACTTTAGAGAAGCGCACACACACACACACACACAGAGAGTTTTTACATGTAAATTGAAATATTCTTAAACGTCACAAAGATTTATAATTTCCATTATTAAAACATCATTTTAACATAGAATATATTTGATTGATTGACACAATTTAATTACGAGATTGTTTTTTTATTATTATGCCCTTCAAAATCATGGATTAGAATAGAATCAGAGCGTTCTGGTAGACATCGAGTAGGAGGGGAGAGGTGAACAGGAAAACCAATGAGCCTGCCAGAAATTTCATGAGTCTATGTAGGGAATAAGCACCTTAAATCTGTAAGCCGGAATGTTCTTTGTTGGATTTGAAGAGGTGGGATGAAAGATGCATCCCATAAAATGCCATTCCTGGGGATATTCGTTGAAAATTGAGGTGGAAGAAGGTGGTTTTAATGTACCAGACTCCTTGTGGTGGATTCTGGATATTGCTAAATCTGCTGTTATAGTTGGGAATAAATTAAAATCAAAATGCTAGGAATTAGGAAAAAAACGAGAATTGCTTAGTAATTATACCTACAATTATATTAAAAAATTTAGAATTAATTCGAAATAAAGTTTCTATTGTTGTGTATAAGTTTTTTTTTTTTTTATAATTTTTGGCGAATATATTTCAACATCTTCATCATAAGACTTCGTTAGTGCACGCATTTTAATGCAAATTAAGTTAAATATGCGGGAATACTTTAATTATAATTTGATATTATTTTCAGTTTAAATGTTGTCATTAAAAATGCCATGTCTAAATTAACCAATCTGAACTGATTGCTGTTGTGTATGGGTGTGCATGGGTATTTTTTTTCCTAAAATCATTTTAAACATTTGAATAACAGTAGTTACTAGGAAGAAAAATATAATATGCATTTTTCACTTTATGACTTTTTTGGATATTATGACGTTATAACATTATTTTTAATATGGGTCATCATCAATAAAAGACCAAAGAATTTAAATTCAACATATGGAAACTAAATTCACTGAAAACAATTTCAACAGCTAGTGAAACAATACCTTTTATTTTAGACACTTTTAAACCTAATTCTTAATTGTTGTTAGTAGACACATGAAAAGGGGCGTGATGACCGACTGACTAGATTTCTGGCTCTCTGGGCCACAGGTTTGGGACTCGAGTCCCGGCTGTACCATGGATGCTTGAAGTGGTTCAGAATCCACTTTAAACTGTAGGTCCCGATCTAATGTGAATGTTGGGAGTAAGGCTGACAACCTTACTCCGTAAAAGAAAACATCTCATGTTTCGAAATCTGCAAGTAGGCAGATTGCCTTGTCCCATCATGGGGCTGTTGCGCCATTGAAGAATAAGACACACATAAATACCATGCATTCCTACTCAATTCATTTATATACAATTAATCATTTTCTACAGAAAATCAACATTGTCCTGTACCTATCATGTCATAAGTATGTTGAAAAGCTTTATTGGTAAACAATCCTCATGGCCACCCAGAAGGTACAATTGGTCGTTTCAATGTGAACGAGTCGCAAAAATTTTATTCTCCGGGTGAGTAATATTTTAACATGAACGAAGCTTAATGAATTAAAAAATATTATAAATACTGTTTAATATTATACTTAATATTTGTGAATAACGTTATATTATATTTATTATTACAACATTATGTTATCAAAAAATATCGAGTTATATAAATCAACGAAATGGTGCAAAAACAGGGTTGAATTCCATTAAAGTTATTAAAAGTAAATAATATATTTTTCAACCGGTTAATTAATGAATTTTTATTAAGACAATAACTTTTCAAAAGCATTTCACGTGATTGTTATCTAATTCTTTTCCAAACTTAATAAGCATCGAAGTTTGAAAATGACCCAGAATAATATTTTTAGTTTCTAACAAGATAAACATACCTTTTAAGGGCTTGACATATAATGTTTAGAGCTACAAATTAAATTTAAAATGAAATTTAATGCCCCCTTAAAAAAGATTCATTAATAATGCAGAAACGAAATTCTTTTTAATTCAATGGATCACGTAATGAAAGAGAAAACAACACATATGTAACAAAACAGAAGTTGCTGCGAGTTATAATTGAAAACAAAATGGATTTTGTTGATAAAAGAAAATGTATCGATTTACTTCATTTTATTAATATTTTAAGGGAATTTAAAGAGTTTCGGCCCAGTTCGGGAAGGCAACAACAAAGCTAAAAGTTACGTGCACTTGCTGTGAAAGTTTCTAATCATTTACAGTCAGAGTGAACAAAATTATAAATATGTTACTAAAAGTTGCCTGGTTAATATCCTCCCTGAGAGAGCTAAGGGGGCGATTAATTATAGAAGTACAGCAGAAGTTACGTTACTAGAAAATGCAGAACTAAATTTAATAGAGGTCAATGCAGCAGTCGAATTTGTTAGTAATATGCGGGAATTCAGGAAGTGCAAAACGGGTGTTAACAAGCTCACACCCACCCACTTACCCACACACACACACACACACATATATATATACATTACTTATATAAATACGAGGTTAAGGTGAAGAGCTCTCGGGCTGACAATGAAAGACTGCGACTTTCAGTTAAAAAATTATTTTATTTTTCTACATAATATCCCAACACACTTTGTCCAACGTTTCTCCAACATGAGTAATCATCGTCCCGGAAGTGAGAGTCTGGAAAGTAGTGAAAATATTCATCTACGGCCCTTTTAACTTCTTCATTGGATGCGAAGCGCTTCCCAGAAACAAATTTCTAAATCAGGAGAATAGGGGGCGAATGACCGAGCAAATCGTACTCCAAATCCCGCAGTTTTCCCATCGCCAACGCACCCTGGTGAAAGATGACTTTTTTCTTTTTCAATCCAGGCCTCTTCTCGCGAATTTTGGCATCCAGCTGATCAAGAAGGTTGGGGTAATATCCACCTGTAATTGTTTTGCCTTTTGCAAGGTAATCAATTAACAGGATGCCTCTCCGGCAGATGCTATCGACTTCGCTTTCTTTGGCGCTGAACCACCGGCTTCCACCCAATTGCTTGGACTGCTGTTTTGTTTCTGGTGTGTAGTGGTGGACCCATGTCTCATCCATGGGGACAAATAGCCGCACAAATTCGATCGGATTCCTATTGAATTGGTCCTATTGATTTTGCTTTTGATCGGCATTCAGCAAATGCGGCACCCATCTTCGCAGAGCTTTCGCATCCCTAATTTTTCGTCCACGATGTTTCGCACCCTTTCTTACGATATCCCCACAGCCTCAGCTATCTCACTCACCTTCACTCGCCTATCGTCCAACTCAATATCATGCACTTTTTCGATGGTTTCCGGTGTGGTTGCGGTTTTTGGCCGTCCTTCACGGGGGTCATCTTCGAGGGATGTGCGACCATGTTTAAATTCAGCTGCCCACTTTTTAACGATTGACATGGAAGTCCCCGTAAACTTTTGTCACCTTCGGTTGAATTTCCTTAGGAGTTAATCGATCCAAAACGAAGAATTTTATGACCGCACGATATTCAAAAGTTTATCCATTTTAACGAAAAACACGCAAGATGTTAATGTAAAAATTCGTGTAAACAAACTAATTGAGAGAACAAGTTGAAACTTGTCATACGAACTAATGACACGTGAACCCAGGCAGGAAACATACATTTTTGCTGATTGGAGTGCCATCTCTGTGTCAGGCCGATAACTTTTCACATTACCCTCGTATATGTACACACACACACAATATATATATATTGTGGACCCATTGACTTTTTATGAATCCTTAGGAATAGTTCAAGAAGTTCCTTAGCTTGTGTGAGAAGACGAATCCTATTTGACTTGTAATTAAATCTAGCATTACTTATATAATCAATAAATTATCACATATTTGATTGCAATTATAACTATCAATAGCAATAACATTGTTTTCCCTCACATGACGATTTCATGAAAAATAAACAACATCATAACTCACATTGGAAAGTTTTTAATAGTAAAATTTGAATGATCTAATGTTTAATACTAAGAGGCAAACTGTCGTAACTCCCAAATTTTGATTTTTTTTTGTTAATTCCGTATTTTTGTTAATTAATATACCATCTAAAGGTATAGTTTCGTGTCTGTAGCACAAATTTATCACAGGCGTACACTAACCTTTCTAACATACATTACATTTTATTTTTTGATTCAATTCTTCCGAGGGCAGTAAATTTTGCTGAAATTATCTTGTAGCTTCGTCCTTGCATACACTTTACTTCACAAGTAAATGAAATATAACTGATGAGCATAGTTAATATCCCTACACTAATAATTTAGCAATTCTGTGCTAATTAGATGTTGAGCTGGAATGAGTATATCGTATTCTCTTTAATCTTAAGGCTCAAAACATTGTGTTGTTTTCGAATATCAGACTCTTTGACCTGAGGTCATTTGTAATTAGAATGACAGATGAATGAAACAGATTACCGAAAATATACTATCAGGGTAACAAGATGACATCCTTGGAGGGATGATGGTCCAATGATGTGATCTAGGAAGGGTTCGCTATTTACTTTATCACCTCTAATACAACCAAAAAACTTTCCAGTCTACGAAATTTTTGTGATATGTTATTTTTATTTTTTATTTGGGCTTCATTTGTCGGGTTTTAAACCTAACTTTTTCAATTTCCAAACCCAACCCAACCACCAAGCCGTTCCAATGTCAGATTTAAAGTTCAAAAGGAAAAAAAAGATAGTTTTTAACATTAATACAAATTATGAAAATTAGTATCTTGTAAAAGTAAAGAAATTCTGAAGGTTGGACTACATTATTTTTCTTTATTGTTCTAATATTATTTCTTATGAATATTTAAAATCCAATTTAATGAAAAATTACAATACATCATCAAAAAGTTTGTATAAAGATGGAGTTTGTATATAACACACTGGAGTTAAACAGGTCGTGAAGCACAAATTGTAACAGCTTTAATTAATAAATGCGTAAAGTATGATATGATGGTATGTTTTATGGTTTTACTTATATGGTATGATGGTATGTTTTATGGTTTTACTTATATGGTATGATGGTATGTTTCATGGTTTTACTCATATGGTATGGTGGTATGTTTCAATATTTTTTTTCTTATACTTTGATCTTCATATGTGAGTTATATAAAGAGTAAACCATATTAAATGTTATACTTGCTTTTACTAATCTCTTTTACAATTATTTTACAACTTTTAAATTTACTTTCTAAATAATCATTTTCTATTCATTTTCGGAAATGTTCTTAGAAAGAATAAATAACATTTTTAATCGATACTTCTAAAGCAATTGGCATTTATTAGCCCTCTGGCGACACAGATTTCGAATTCGATTCCCGGCGATGGCATGGATGTTTGTAGTGGTCCGGAATTCCCTTTAAACCGTAGATCCCGGTCTAATATGACTGTTGGGCATAGGGTCTAACATCCCTACCCCGTAAAAAGAAAACACCTCCTGTCTCGATATTTGCCAGTAGGCAGACAGCTTTGGCCCAACATGGGTCTGTTGCGCCAATGAAGAAGAAAAAGGAATCAACTAAAAGTCGTGTTTATATCATATTCATAAGTGTTTACTATCAACGTAAAGCTAATAAAGTAGCAATTTTTCCATGTAAGGTATACCAATAAAAGTGCTATACGATAAAAGTTCGTACCTCGAAAAGTTCCTTTTTTATAGAATTTAATAACCAAATTACTAATGAATAAATAATTTTTATTGTTCTGATTTGATTTTTTTTTTTTAAATAAAAGCACAAAACCTGACTTTTAAGACGATATAAATCGAAATTCGTATTTTTCTCCTTTTTTTTTCTTTTCTTTTCCAAAAGGTTTCTCATTCTTTTTTTTTTTTTTTTCAGTTCTACGTATCAATAACACACAAGGTGCATACTGTGTTAATAATAACACAATAAAACCTAATGACACCGGCATTTTAAGAGGAGCAAGGATGAGGAAAATCCTTTCCCTCAATTTACAGCCGATTTTCTGCCCGAACGGGGGTTCAACCGGGAAGCCTAATTTAAGCGGGGACGCGATAAAAAGCTTCCCGCAGATCTCAATAGCCGCCCTATCCTCCCATCATTCCCCCCTCCCCTCCTTTGTAGGGATGGAATAAAAAGCTGCTTCTAATCCTTCCCTAAGTCACTTTTATTAAGCAGTGCGTATTGTGTGGAGTTCGTTTGTTACTGAGAGGGGAGAAGGATCGGTCATTCAGGAATAGGATCCTTCGTAGGCGTATAGATTTAGAAAGGGAAGGTCGAATTATAGTTGATTAAAAAAAGGGAGCCTTTTTAAAAGTGTAGGGCAATAAACTTTCAAGTATATAATTACAAAAAAAAAAAAAAAAAAAAAAAAAACCCACCCTCTAGCACTTTTTGAAGCAACTTGTAAACTTTTAAATCGGTGAATACGGAAATGATGACGTAAAGGACACCAGATCAAGTTTCCTGTCACGTGTTAAATGTCCCAAGGTTATTACATTGCTTTGATGTATTGTTGAGAAGATAGTGACACTGACATAAAATTTTAATTTCAATCTTTATAGTATATTGTATATTTTTTCTTTCATATAAACTGATTTTTCTTTTATAAACATATTAAAATGATACTTCCGTTTTTAATATGCGAGGAAAATTTATTTGCGAGGGACAACTTTTTGTACTATTATTCTTTTAAAAACGTTGCAATACAGTTGGAGTATTAGCGAACTGACGGCCAATTGGTTAGCGATATGGCCTTCGGTACCATGGGCTTAATGTTCGAATCCTGGCGGTGGCATGGATGTGGTTCGGAATCCACGTTAAACTGTAGTTCTGATTAGCCCAAAGTGAGCACAAAATGATCGTAGAACAATAAAAAAAACCAAACTTGGAGTACCAATTGCGTTCTTTATTTGAAATTCTAAGTTTCAATTACTGTTACATGAACAACTTCTAGCACAAAATTCTAAATTATGTCTATAGTAATTAAAAAAAATAATAATAATAATTTTTGCTTTATGAGGAATTTTTCGATTAATTTTCACGAAATAATTAATTTCTCGATAAGCTTCTAATATTTATATTTAAAAATTCCATACTATAAGTTCTTTGAATTAAAGCAATTGAATATTCAAGTATAAAGTTTCAGTCAATAAACTGAAACTGAGACGGAAAGACCCTTATGCTTATTTGGTTTAATGAAGAAAAAACCATAATAAACTAAATGCCTTAAATTAAAATTTTATGATTTTACGTACATTTTCTCCTTAAAAAGTACACTTTAAACTGTAGCTCCCGGTCTAATCAGCCTGAAATGTGCACAAAATGACCGTAGAGCGACAAACCAAATCTAAAAAGTAAGCATGGTAACTTTTATGATTCAAATATTTAGACGGTTATTATATTCTAAACTGGAAAACATAAAAAAGCTGCCTGATGGCCAATTGGCTAGCGCTCTGGCTTTTGGTACCACATGCGATTCAGGTTTGAATCCTGATAGTGGTATGGATGTTTGTTAGTGGTTTGGAATCCACGTTGAGCTGTAGGTTCCCGTCTAATTAGCTAAAAGGTGCAAAAAAAAAAAATGACAATGGAGCGTCAAAACAAATCATTCAGTAATGAAAGATTGTTGCTATATGCATTTTTTTAATGCCAGAAATTTTGTAAAATCTCTCTTTGATTGCATTGATAAAATTATTGCTTTTTTATATTCTTTATTGAATTGTCAATTTCGATTATAATATAATGCAATTGAATCGTTTGAAGAAGACGATATTTTGATCAAGAAAGGTTTTTCGCTTCATATACGGAGATTTTTTGTGTGTAAATGTATTAGTTACATAAGAATTAGTTTTTTTCTTTTTCCGTGAAAAACCGGATAATGTTAAGCCATTAAGTTCTTATTTCATATTTAATAAATATATTCACTGCTGTATACTTCTTCATTGGCACAACAGCCCCAGGATGGGACATGGCCGTCTACTTACTGGCAGATTTGGATACAGGAGATGTCTTCTTACGGGTAAGGTTGTTCGTCCTACGCCCAACGCTTTACAGTCATATTAGACCGGGAATTACGGTTTAAAGTGGATTCCGAACCTCTACAAACATCCACAGCACCGCCGGGACTTGAACCTTTTTTTTTTTAATTACGTTGAGGACTGGGTCTTATTGATCATTTCCCTGTGAGCAGTCCTATACAAACTAGTCTTAAAGCAGGCATGCCGTGTGGGCTGCACAGACGAACACTGTTATTCATTTAGCACTATCCAGGGAGAACGTGTAGCTTAAACATATGCTACTGGCGCGAGTATCACTACCCCCACAACGTTCTACGATCATATTACACCAGGATCTACGGTCGGGAGTCAAACCCCAAACCTGTGGCATCGAGCGACAGAGCGCTAGTCAATCAAGGCCCCTACTGTAATAATAAAGAAACAAATTATTGTTAAATAGTGCTACTAAACAGAAAAAAAATGTTTAAAAATAAGAATCGCTGACATTCTTAGTCTTCTTTTAGATATACAGGATAGGAAAGAAAAAAAAATTGTTAACAAGAGAAGGTAATAAAAAAGGGAAAAGCATTTTTATATGTTTACTTTTAATTCCCTCTGTATAAAAAAAACTCATCTATTCTAAGCCCAATCATTTCAAATGTCTTTTAGGTCTTAAATTCAGTTATTCTGAATTCGATTTTTCAGAAAGAAACATTTATATTTGTTCAAAAAAAACAAATATCAATTTCCCTACGGAAAACATTTTAACTTCGTGCAGCATAAAAAAAAAAAAAAAATGTTTTCCAAAGGCCCTGTTCGATTTCCAAGAACACGAATATCATTCCGTTCTGTTTCTTTGTTCTTTTTTTCCTTCCCGCAGACCTAGTGGCTCTAGGCTTTTTCCCTTTTTTCCAGGAAACTTTATTTTTTTTCAATATTGGGACAGTGTTTTCCCGGACGTTTTAAGCGTATCCAAGCATGGGACACCAAAAACATCTTCGCAGCTCCCTCAACAAAAAAATGAAAAATTTCACGGCTGCGTAGGTCTCCAATCTGTGTGTGCCAAAGAAGTCAAATTCGGTGTTGCAGCGAACCAGATCGGATGGAAAATACACCCCAAGCGCTACATGACCCAGAGACGTCTTCTCGCACACCTAAATGCTGTTCACGTTCGCACACCCCGAGCGAAATAGATACTGGAAAAAAAATTTCGTTCGATTCTGTTGGTATTTCGAGATACATGTGGAGTTGGAGTCAATTTTTGGGACACGGCCGAACTTCACAGGAGAGACGGCGGAAAAAATCTGAATCTATTCGGAATGTTTTTATTTCTTTGTCTGAACATCTGTTCGGCTTTTTGAGGTATACATTTCCAGCATCTATTTTAAACAAACTTGAAAGCAGAAAGAAATGGCTGCAAAATGTTTCCCAAGATATTTGGGTATAAATTGTATGGAACATTTTGAAGTTGGGCATCAATTGTTTTTGTATTTTGATGCTACAAAAAATGTAAATAAAGGACAAATTGATTCCTAGCGATTGACTTTTTAAAAATATCTTAATTGTTTGATGCTAAATAAAGTGAAAGAAATACAGTTATTTTTATAGATGAGTTTGAAAGAAATACAATTACAACTATATATTACGATACAACGCAACTATGATAATGATTCATCGAAGTAATTTGAAGTACTCTGTGATTCAAAAATTGACTATATTTAGAAAAAAATTCTTTTTCCTTATCCCACTTGGTAGATAGCAATATCCATACCAAGTCCATGAAAGGAGGGAGCAGCCTGAAGGCCCATTGGCTAGTGCTCTGGTCTTTGGTATCATAGGTTTCAGGTTCGAATCCTGGCGGATTTTTGTTGTGGAGCTGCGAAAATGTTTGTTAGTGGTTCGGAATTCGCGGTAAACTATCGGTCCCGGTCGAATTAGCCCAAAGTGGGCACAAAACGAAAACGACCCTAGAGTGACAAACCAAACCAAACCTCGTTTTTTGAAACACTGTCTACAAAAAAGCCTCCAGCGGATTGAACTCCGCCATAATGCTCACCAGCACCATGCTTCCGAGTCGGGCTTAAAATTCTTATTTGTTTGATATCAAATAAAGTGAAAAAAATTTATCAACTATATCATTGTGATAAAACATACCTATAATAATGATTCATAGAAGTAATTTGAAGAAATTTGTGCTTGAAAAACTGACAATGTTCAGAAAAAAATTATGAAAGTCATAAGTGTAATATTCTTCTAGACAATGTACCTCACACAATTTTTGTGTAGACGGTAATTTATTTTTTTACTTTCAAAATTATATTTATTTATTTATTTAATGCGATCTTTCCGGCTATCTTAAAATTGTGATAGAAATCACAATGATATTTTATCGCATTCATAGTTTTTCACATTTTATCACATTCACTTACAATAAAATCATTGCAACGACATGATTTTTGTGCATATCTAATACTTGTTTTTATTTATAATAATTCTTTCGGGGTAAACTAATGATTTTTGAATGGTGGTATAATGTAAGGACAACCAACAATGATCGTGATTAATCGATCGATTTAGTATGAATTTTAAATTTAAAAAACAATTGCTAATTTAAATATGAAGCAGCTGCTTTTGTTTAATTTAAAAACATTTCCTTACTATTTTAGACTATTCATTAGTTGATTATTGCATATTAGAATAGTTTTCTTTTAAATATTAAACATATAACTGGGGTCTGATCGTCGATGACTAGTGCTCTGGCCGTAGGTGCCACGTGTTTCGGATTTGAGTCCCGGCGATACCATGAATGTTTGTAGTGGTTCGGAATCCACTTTAAACCTGTAAGTCCCGGTCTAATATGACTGTAGAGCGTAGAACTGATAATCCTACCCCGAAAAAAGAAAGCATCTCCTGTCAGAAATCTGTCAGTACGCAGAAGACCTTGGCTACCACGGGTCTGTTGCGAAGAAGAAACATGCAACTTAGAATCAATCTCTTAAGTTTAAAAAGAAAACGAAATGTGAAATTCATGTCTAAAAAGGGTTTTTTAAATAATGCAGCACTTAACTGGGAAATTTATGAAATAAATTAGTAATTTTTTTGTTTGTTTAACAATGGTCGGCCATGTATTCGACCTATGTGTGCCCCGTAATGCACCGACGGGATAATATTACCTTTCGAGAGCATTTTTAGTGGTTATTGCCTTGCATTTACTTGTCATATAGGAGAAAACCTCGAAAATTTTCACATTGCAGCCTGACTACCAATATCAGACGCTTTATACATGAAAAATCGCCATCGTGTCTGTGTTTCTCTCCAGTGGATTCAATAGTCGGCTGTTAACTGTTAACAGTCAATCTCGAGTAGGACAATTTAATAGATTCAGCATATAATTACTTTCGAATAGATTACAGTATATATATATATATATATATAATTCATAGAAAAAGAACATAAAAATTTATGTGCTGCTCATATGATTCCTGTAACTCTTAAGACTTAATTATAGTTGGTGAAGAACATAATTTATAAATAAATAGGAATTCCAGTTTGAAAATTTACTATGAATGTGAATGTATTCTGTAATACGTTATACCTTAGATATTTTACATAGTTATTACTCCTTAAACTCTACGCAACTCTACTCATTAAATACGCAAACTGAACTGTTCTTTTTATGCCTAAAGTCTAATATTTTACACAATAATAAATGTAAATTATTTACGAAATTTTAGTCCAAGTTTCATAAAATAATGGTTATAATGTTTTATCCAAACACATATGTTTTCACTTACGAAAGGTTTTGTGTAAATTGGACTGCGAGATGTATTATTTCCATTTTAATTAATAAATATAAATGATTAATTCTGTTTTTCTAAAATTTTAGCACATTAATTTATTCATTTCTTAAGGTAATTTTAAAATATTTTATCACATATTTCTTCTATCAAAAAACAAAATTTTAATTTTAATAAATTAAATTATTTATTTAATTTTAATTTAAAATTTAAATTTCATTACATTTATTTATTCATTTTTAAAGATTATTTTAAAGTATTTTATCACATATTTCTTCTATCGAAAAACCAAATTCATGCTTACCAGCTATATACTTTTGTAAAATTTTATTTAAGTTTTTACTTTAAGCTTGTTTTGTCAAAGTTGTCTTTACAATCTAGGTGCTAAAAAAACTCGCTATAATGTGATGTATGGGGACTGATGGCCGATTGACTTGCGCTCTGGCAATCGGTGCCACAGGGTTCGAGTCCTTGCGATGTCATGGATGTTTGTAGTCGCTCGGAATCCACTTTAAACAGTAATCCCGGTCTAATATGACTGTAAAGCTTTAGGCGTAGAGTTGACAACTCTACTCAGCAAAAACGAAACATATCCTGTTTCGGAATCTGTCAGTAGCCAGCGGACAGCCATGGTCCAATATGGGCTGTAGTACCGGGGAGTTAGTTATACTGTGATGTATACACTAACCATTGCGCAGAAATTTGAAAACAAAACAAAATTATCATACGAGTAAAGACATAAAATGTTTTTGAAATATTAAATCTTGATCTTAAAAATACTTCTAGGTGATAAAAAATCCTCTCGGTGTTTCATCTATACAAACAACTTGCCAAAGCATTTTTCTATATTTAATAGTCAATCAAGTTCATAAATACAACACTAACTATTCGTCCATGAAAAAGAAATCTTGCTTCATTACATTCAAAAATTTTATTTCAGAATGTAAGAAAATACATAAGCAATCAAAAATATATACGAAATCCTGACAATGACTATTTATATAAAATATAAATTTATGTTAAATCTTTTTAAGAACCATAGTTTTAAGTACTTACTCTCTTTTCAAACTGCATATAGTAAATGAATAAACTTGTTGTTGTTGTTACATATGGCTTTATTAGAACTCAATCCATATAAATTTCCAAGACTAAATCTAATAAATTTAGAATCCATATTATCCATATAAATTTGTCCACTTATCCATATATCCATATATTTAGAATATTATTATTATTAAAGATAATTAATCAATTCTATTGATATACAGTTATACTGAACTATAAATATTTAATTTTTAACTTCCGAAATTAATTAAACATCCTAATGATATTAGTTATTAATGAAATGGTTGTACTATTTTTAATTGTTTTTTTTATCTGCTATATAATCAGCGGCGTGATGGCCAATTGACTAGCGCTCTGGTTTTTGGTACCACAGGCTACAGATTCGAATCTTGTCGATGCATGGATGTTTGACAGTTGTTCGGAATCCATTTTAAACTGTGGGTCCCGGTCTAATTAGTCTCAAGTGAGCAAAAAAATGACCGTAGAGCAGTAAACCTGATGCATAATCAGAAAGTTTCTATAAATTATTACGACATATTTTAAAGTTTGATTTGAAAATAGCCAAATAAAAAAAAAAAGTTGTAGTTATTCTGTAAAATGAATCCAGATTTTGAGTGTTTTTATACTAATGTTTCATTTAACTAAAAATTTTTTTTTTTTTTATCTGTAAAAAATATATCGGAGGCCTGATGGCCGAGTGTCTGGCGCTCGGGACCCCAGGTTCGAGTCCGAATGTTCGTTCTGTTTCATGAATGTTTTCGGAATCCACTTTAAGCTGTAGATCCTGTTCTAATATGACTGTAGGGAGTAGGGCTGACAACCCAACCCTCTAAAAAGAAAACATCTCCTGTCTTGAAATCTGCCAACAGGCAGACGGCCTTGGCACAACATAGGGCTGTTGCGCCAATGAAGAAGAAGAAGAAAATACATCACACCAACATTGAGGGGGGAGAGGAAATACATCACACCAACCTTCGAAGTAAAGGGTAGAGTAGAACATTTGTAATAACGCAAACCCATCTACTAAAAAACATCATGCCATATTATACTTAATAATAACTGTTTAAAGATGTGAAAGATATGAACTCAAACTTCCTTTATGCAAGCAGTCAGCTCTCGATAGTTTCCGCTCTTTGAATTCCCCCCCCTCAATCCATCCCTCGACTATTTACCACCCCGATCTGAAAAATTACTTTTTCCGTTTTCGGGGGTTACTAGTAATAACCGATTTCAGAGAGTTTGAAGTAGAGGGGGAAAGAGCAGCATTATGGTAACTCATGCTCGTTCTCGTATTTCAGAACTTACGCTAAAAGCAACTCTGGATCCACTTAAGAGCTCTTCAGATGACGGGCTCTTCAATTCCAGTTGCATGGTGTGAGTGAAAGGGCAGGATACAGGACAAGATGTTTTTATAAAATTACTTGTATATGGCCTGTGTGTGTTTTTTGTCGCTTGCGCCATATCTTTCACACTTGTGAACAGTTATTATGGAGGGTAATGTAGCGAATGCTTTTTCGCGGATGGTGTTATTGTACGTGCTATTTCGACAGACAGCTTGGAAATGGAAAAAAATACTCTATATAAAAGTGTCACTGAAGCATGATGTGAATTTTTTTCCCTATTGGTTATGAACATTTTAATAATTTGAGAGGATATTTAAGCCTTGGGGTTTTTAAAGATTCATATCCGATATCTTTTCTTATGAAATGTTTTTGCAAAAAAATTGAGGTTTTGTATTTCTGTGCTGTTTGTGTCATACCTTTTTTGAGTTTGAACATACATTCAAACATTTATGGGGTTTTATATAGACACATCCTTTTATATGCGGAGAGTATAGTATTTTTATAGACGATTAAAAAATACTTCAGATTAAATTTGTATAACAACATACGGGGAAAATACTATTTCTTTATCTGGTTGTGTGTATTTCATGCAATATTAGAAGAAATTTTAAATTTTTAAAGGCATGCATTAAATAATCATATGATATGTTTTTGAAAGAATTGGTCTTTTTTTTTTTTTTTTTTTTTTTTTTTGCTTGTAGCATATTTTTTTATCATTAGGGAATTGGCTTGTGTTGTTTCTTATCCCACTTGGGGGACAGCAACATCTAGACCAAGTCCAAGAATCCGCGTGGTCTCATGGAGGGAGGGAAAGGAAGGTGGACAGGCTCTGTTGTCTACGGTCATTTTGTGCTCCCTTTAGACTAATTAGACTGGACCTACAGCTTTACGTGGATTCCGAACCACTCGCAAACATCCGTACTCATATGTAGAAGTCTGTCTTGGCTCTTTGATACTACAAAGGGACCTACGGTTTACAGTAGATTCCGAACCATTACAAGCAATCCATGGTACTGCCAGGACTTGAATCCGGAACATGTGACACTGAGCGCCAGATTGCTTGTCACTTGGTCACCAGGCCCTTAGTTCGTTTGTGTTGTATAAACAGTCTTGACAACTTCTTGGAAACAAAAAAAATATTGGTGAAAGTTTTTATAGTTAATGATTATTTTAATGATTTCTTTAATCTCAAAAATACTTGAATAAAGAAAATATTTTATATTTGGACTTTGAAAGTTATAAATATGGTATTACACTGATAAGTTGGTTATTTTGTGGGAAATTTTTTTTTTTTAATGCTCTATGTTTCGTTTAATTTTTAACGTTTACTTTACTTTTAACTTTTATTTTGTTTCGTTTTACTTTTAACGTTTCGTCATATCTTTCACATTTCAGATTTTTTTTTTTAATGAAAAGATTTACGTTGTTAATTACGTCTATCTTGAGTCTTGTGATCTGGTGGATAATGCGTTAAATTCCCGAACTGAAAACCCTTGTAGTGATGCAGAATCAAAATTTCCAATGGGCACGATAGATCTGTAAACCGTATTATCCTCCGGTGAAATCGAGAAAGCGTGAACTTCCAAGATGCAGTTTCCTGGGGTGTTCGTATCAAAAATATTACAACAATAAGGGACAACACAGTAGGTGTATTATACAGCATTTTGTGTAAAATTGTATCTGCTGCATATCAGCCGTTACTGTGATGAATGATGTAGGTCAAAGTGATGCATATGTAAATAACAAAGCACATATAATTTTAGAAGTCTTAGAAACAGAAGAATTTAATGGGGATAAAAAGTTAGTGCAGTGTAGTAGGTCTTATTTAATGCGTCCAGCTTAATGAATTTGATACTAACTGTATCAAATTCGTTCCAGTGGTGAATAAACACAACTCAAAGTACCTGGCCTTTGAAAAGAACAACAATATATTATTTATAATATGAATATAGTTAAAGAGTGTTTCACATTAATATTAAGTGATGTGATAACCTAGACGTTCGCCAACTTGTGACCTGAATGGCCAAGTGTCTAGCGCTCTGGCGCTCGGTGACACAGGTTTCGCGTTTGAGTCGGACGTTTGTAGTGGTTCGGAATCCACTCTAAGTCATAGGTCTGAGTCTCATAAGGCTGTAGAGAGTCACGACCCCAATCAGATTTCTCACCTACATCATTCCCAAACTGTATAGGAACAACTCAGCTCTAGGCACAGTGATGTGGTGTGGTGTGGTGTAGTAGTAGTAATAATAGGACGTTCATCAGCGCTTTCCTAATAGCGTGAGTTGTTTCAATGCTCATTGATACATTCATAAATCAATATGATATAGGAATTTACAAAGATTAATTTTTATAGCGGGATAATTTTTATCGTAAATAGCTGATATAAACATTACTCATTAAAAAATTTCTAACTAATGATGTGTTTCGAAAGTTTTTAAGAACATATATCCTGACTGTTGATGTTTTCGTTTGCTAGGCACTGAAACATTTTTTCATTGAAACGATAAAGTTATAACATATTCAGTAATACCCAGGGCACTGCATGAGAGATAGGATACTTTTTAAAAATACTGTCTGATTTATCGATCTAAAATACAGCTCAATATCAGCAAACCAATCTTAATATTGCAGTATATTCAATAAATTTTAATCCAATTATATATATTGCAATGCATTAAGATTGGTCTGCTGTTATTGAGATGTATTTTAGAAACATAAATCAAACAGCATTTTTAAAAGATATCATGGATTTATTTTAATGTTCTTAAGTTAGAGAACATCAATTTTTTAATTACAAACAATTTTTTATATGATCTGGTACTAATGGGAAAATTTTACAGATAATTATTGATGCTTACTCTATATATTTCAAAACGTATTACATGAATTTTAATTTAAAACTCTATGTGCATACACTTTAAATGAGATTTTAATAAAAAATATGTGTATTAAATTTTAAAAAAATATATATGTAACAAACCTTACCAAAATTTTGTTTGCCTACAAAATTACTTTAAGAAATTATTTAGTCATTTCTTTTATTAAAAGTTTGGTAATAATCAATACAAATGTTGAGATTTACATTTTAAAATGACATAAAAAAGTTGTGGACTATTTTACAAGGGTTACAGTACTACAGTGTCTCAATGCTATTCTCTGTGAAAGAAAATCAAAAAAATCTATTCCATACAAATTAAAGAATTTTAAAAATAATAGTGTAAAGCTTTTTTTTTTTTTGAAAACAGATATTAATTACAAGTTTTTAATATTTTAACGTGGATTCCACTGGCACTAAAATCGTAAGCCATAAAACACCAGCCAATCGAAAGCCTATTTTCCTGACTTCAGGCTACGTTTCACATGGCTTTCAAACTAAGTTATAGCAATGAACTTCTCGATGCTTGGCTGGAATTAAACACCAAAAGGATAAAAAAAAGTCTCCCTTCCTCCTTTTAGAAAACCTGAATTTGTTTTTCGGTGAATGGACAATTTAATTTTCTGCATTAATCGAGTTTGCGAAAAAACAGATCCTTTCCGTTATTCATTCGAATTTCCAGTTATCGGTAGAAACCCAATCTAATTTAAGTCTGTCTAACTTCTCGACATCTGGCTTCTACAAAGTACCGAGAAAATGTCTCTTCAACCAACAATAAACATGCATTTGTTTTGCAGTTAATGGATAATTTAATTTTACTTATAAACCAAATTGGCGGAACCTGATTGGCTCGAATCTCCAGTTCTAGGTGGAAATCTAGCTTAAATCTTGCATAGAATTTGCGAATTTGATGAATTCCCCCCTATTCTAAAAGTCAGCTACAAACTTTGACCTATTGTTAAAATTATATTTTATAAAAGTTGCTGCAGAGAATTAAAAATAACAAAAATAAAGGATTAAAAGGAAATATTGTGTTTTATCTTTCCTCATTGATCAAAATGAAGTAATACGATAATATAAAAAGCTTATCATAAACGCTCTTAAATAGCCTGGGGAATAACAAGCTGGATTTCTAAATTGAAGTAGATTGGTTCAAAATCCGAACCAAAAGATCCCATGCCAATTTGGTGAAAGAAAAAAAATGAATCCTAGGTCGGAAAGTTCCTCTGTTGATTTCGATTGTTGAAGGCTGACGTTAGGAATGTGATTGTTTCATGTGGGTGCAGTATATCAGGCCTTCCACGATATATTCGGGTTAATACTGAAACTGCTGCATACATCTGTTCCAGTGGCCAAAGATCCAAATTTGAAGTTATTTTCTAAATTACTAGTTTTTAAAAGAATTGAAAATTATACTTCTGCTGATATCGAATAAGTCAACCTAATTTGTTTAAAGTCCTGTTTTGTCTTTTGTCAATTGTTGTTTTTTGTCGGGAGGGATAGGTAATACGTATTCCAGCTTTATGTTAAAAAAGTATATTGTAAACAGAAGTATAATGGAAAATTTAAGAGGGTGAAAGGGGGAATTATGAAAGATAATTGAGAAAAAAAAATTCAGTTAGTGGAGATATTTGAAGTAAATCATACTAAATTGCAGTCTACTAGGACTAAACTGCTTGTTTTGTCTAAAATAAAATATCAGCCTTATGCGTTCATTAGCCAATATTTTGTTTGGAGATTAAACATTTCCGAAACTATAAAGCGTTTTTACTCCTCCTTAAACGACTAAACTTTGGACTACAATTTTTTTTCCAAAACAAAAAATGGATCATGCCTTATGCGTTCATTTGCATTACCCAGGGGGCGAGTGTAACTTGAAGATAAGCCACGGACGCAGAGTAACAATGACCCCGCAACGCTCAACAATCCTATTGGGACCGGGACCAACGGTTTAAAGTGGATTCAGAACCACTACACACATCCATGGCACCGCCGGGACTAGAACGCTAGAGCGCTAGCCACTCGGCCATTCAGGCCTCTACTTGGATCTACTCAGGCCTCTACTACTACCTGATGCAACAAAGCTCAATCTTAAAATGGATGTCGAAAAAACGTCATGTGCTTATTTTGGACTAAAACGTAAATATAAAATTTAAAAAAATACGATAATTGGTACATCCAATATTAAGTGACAGAATTATTAGTAGCTAGTTTTATGAATTATTTGAGAACTTAAAATAGTAACTAGACAACTAGTTTTCATAATCTGTTGATACAACATGGATCACATATTTCATAATATTTGTACATCAATGCGATACAATATTGGAATATTTATCTTGAAATCGTATAACAGTGGTCTTTTGTCAATTTACTCAATAAAAAAAAATCAATCGAGATATTTAATAAACTTACAATAAAAAAGGGAGGGGAAAATTAGTATGAAGGGCATAGAAAGAGTAGAATTCATTGAGTTGTTTTAACTAAATAATCACAAATGTGGAGTCTATATTGAATACAATATGATTAATTTTCGTTATGAAACAGAACGGCTTCCTAATGGCCAATTGTAATCCTCAAAAATCACGGTGGCCTGATGATCAATTGGCTAGTGTTCTGGCCGTTGGTACCACAGGTTTTCAGGTTCAAATCTTGGTAGTAGCATTAATGTTTGTTAGTGGTTTGAAATTCGCGTTAAACTGTAGTCCCTGTCGAATTAGCCCAAAGTGATCGTAGAGCGAGGGTATGGCTATAGAGCGACAAACCAAACCTCAAAAATGACTTGTCGCACATTTATTTCTGCATTAAAATGGAGAATATGCAAACTGTTGCGAAACGTAACTAGAATGTGAAATTTTGCTAAAGTTTAATATTCACAGAAAAGAAGTGAGCTCATTAAAAATAATAAATTCTTTTTAATGCGAAACTGTATGTTTTCGTTTTATATTTAATATTGGCAAAAGATTTATTTATTAATGATGAATTATATCAGCATATATCATACTAATAATACGTTGTATCAATATATATCATACTAATAATAAGTTGTATCAATATATATCATACTAATAATAAGTTGTATCAATATATATCATACTAATAATAAGTTATATTAACGTATATCATACTAATAATAACTTGTATCAACAAATCATCTTATTTCAACAAGTTAAATCACTTAAAATTTTCTTTTTAAACGAATTTCTTGATAGGCATTGTTCTACAAATAATTTTTTTTTCTTCATTTTGTCTTTGCAAACAACTTTTAAATTCCAGTCTATTTAAAAAAATAATATCTAATTATCGAAAATTTACAAACAATTCTCACGGAATTAACATGTACGGATAATGAAAATCCAATTATTATTTTAAAAAAAAGTTTTTTTTTTCCCTCTTGCATTATTATTTTTTTTCTTGATTCCAGATTTCGAATGTCGAGTGCAAGGGTCCATATTAGCTCTTTGCTAAACAATAGAAAGAATGCTGATTTGAATCGCCTTTCACCCGCCAAGAATCCGTTCCATTCCCCCCTTTTGCCCATCCCTCTCCCCAAACGATCCACAAGTGGTCGAAATCCGGAAAACTCTCCCGAAACCAACCTTTTTTTTTTTTTTTTTCTTCTCTCCTTCTCACTCTTTCATCCCTTCTCTAATCCTTTTTCAAAAAGCGTCAATTGTGAAGAGGGAAGGGAAAATCGGGAAAAATGTGGCAATCCTGGAATTTTGTTGTAAAATCCGGAAAAAAAAACTTTCGCCTGCTCTCTCTCTCTCGCTCTCTGTCCCTCACCTGAGTAAAGTAATTAAGAGAGTTATTTTGAAAAGGATCACGGTTAAGAGGAAAGAGATCAGGGCCTTAAATACCTTTGTGATTGCGAATGCCCTCTTTTCACCCCTTATTAATGCAAATTGAGGACAATGCGTCAAATATTGGGACGGAGGAATTTGCTTTGTCCTCAACGAAAGATTCTTCTTTTCTCTCTCTCTCTAGCGCGCGCTTTTTCTTTTTTTATTATTATTTAATCGTCGCCGTTTCGCATTCCATTTTCTAAAAATCACACTCTCCTTTGAAAGATAGAGGCGCACCTGAATTGTTCCCCCCTTTCCTTTTCAAAAACATCTTTTATTAATTCCTTTTCCACCCCTTTCGCGACCCTCGGCGCCTTCTCTCTTCTACCTCCCCCCCACCCCCTCCAGGTCCTTTGGGAACCACACGAGGAAAAAAAGAAAAACACCCCGCTTTTCGCCGCGAGGCTGTCATTTAAGGATATGAAAAGTGCAGCCCCGACTTTTGAAGTAAACTTTACTCGAAAGAAATTCGACTTTATTCTCGGAAGAAGCAGTTAGAAGATTTATCACCCAAGTAAAGCGAAGTTTTATTGAATTATTTAAAAACGACGGGGGACTTCATTTTCGTAATCTATGATATACGTGTTATAAATCTTGAGGATTTTAATCAATGAACATCAATATAAATTAAATGGTAAGGGAATGATAGAGGATCTTTAATTGATCATTAAAAAAAAAATTCTGAATTTTAGTGTTTTATCTAAAAGTACTGCTTTTAAATAAAACTTTAAACTTATCGCTATAAAATCATTTCGAAACCATCAAACCAAAATCATTATGAAACTAGTCAGACTTTAGTTAGTAGTTTATATTAGGATCTTAGTTTATAATAATGCTATAAATTTAATTATTTATATTTTAAATCTATTGAAACTTCACCATATACAATGCTTTGTATCAAATATGCAATAATTATGAGCAAATGCGGCAGTTACAACTCAGTTTTCCTAGAATGTCTGATTAAAAACAGTAAAGTCTTCTCTTTATCGTCTGTGTGCTACATACTAATACAAGAAGTGAAAACTAATATCTCATTTGTTAAAATTTATTGCAAATACATTATACTGTTATAATAAATACAAAGTAATAATATAGCAATATACTAATACCGCAACTAATTACATAATACAAAGTAATAATATAATTAATTTGTATTATCCTCTTAGTTCGTAATAATGTTACAAATTTAATTAGTTAATAGTTTATTATTTATATTTTTAATCGGTTAAAGCTTCAAACTACATAATGTTTATTTATTTTTTTATTTATTTGTTTTATCCATATACAATGAACATGGGCAATTACAAGTCGAAGTTTTCCTATAATGTCTGATTAAAAACAGCAAACTCTTCTCTTCATCGTCTTTCAGTGAGCTGTTCGTGTTCACATGGGGATACGCGACACACTGACAATGTATATATAAATATATATACAATGAACATCAAGAAGTAAAACTAATTTCTTATTTGTTAAACTTTTATTGCAAATATATTATGCAGTTATAATCTGTTCTTCGTTGGCGAGAACAGTTATATTGTGGGCCAATGGCCTTATGCTTACAGGCAGATTTCGAGACAGGAGATGCTTTCTTTTTTCGGAGTAAGGTTGTCAGTTCTACGCCCAGCGCTCTACAGTCATATTAGATAGGAACCTACAGTTTAAGGTGGATTGCGAACCACTACAAGCATCTCTGCCATCACCGGTGCTTGAACCCGAATCTTGTGGCACCGAGCGCCAGTCATTCGGCCATCAGGCCCCTATGCAGTTATAATACAAAGTAATAATATAGCAAGAAATAGACGCCAGTGCTGACTTTGACGTCCAAAAATTGACTTATTTCAGTTTAAATTAATTAAGTGAATTTTTGGGCGTCAAAGTCAGCACTGGCGTCTATTTCCTTTTAATTTCCGTCATTACGGTGAATCTCCCCACTTTTTATCAAATTTTCTTTTTAATTAAATTAATTCAATCCAATAAAGCCTTTTTATCATTGTGCTGATACTGTGTTTTGGATTTTTCCGGAAGAAATTTAAGATAACTCAATAAAAGATAGCGAACAATTTTTGAAGCACGTACAATAGTACTAAATTAGGTGAGAATAACAAATGTCATTAAGAAAAATAAATGAAATTGCTGTAATGAGAACTGTTAAAAAGGTCTTTGAAAAATATCCCAACTACCGAAATTTCCTGTCTATAATCTTCAGCATCGTATTACTTACAAGTGTGACTTTCAGATAGGTAGGGAAAAAGAAAAACATCTTCACACCTATTCTTTGGCGAGGTCTGTATGGTTCAAGTTTGGTTTTTATACCCATGGTATAAAACTAGCAAACCTTTTTTCAGTTTTAAGGGGTATTTTTGATTCTCCAATTGTATTAAAAAATAATCAAAATTTAAGATAAAGGAAATTGGAAAGAAGATGCGCATTTAAGATGGTGGGAACAGGAGACGATAATTTCTCTATGTTTTGTAATCTTCAGATTTGCTAAAGATATGAGAATCTTGATTCAGTGTCATAGGTGATTACTAATTTGGCTTCCCGTAAAGTATTTTTAATTCTTTTCTATAGTTTCATTTCAGACATTAATTTAACTTCATTCGGAGAATTTTTATCCATTAATACACACTGATGTGGGATATATGTAACAATTTGTAAACTTTAAAAAAAAGTTTGGCTACTTTTCATCATTTACAACTGTTATGTTTCTTTATGTTTATAAATTTGTTTATTTTTGCTTCTCACGATTTGTCTTTTTTTTTTTTTTTTTTTTTTTTTTTTTGTCAAAAATGCAATATAGGAGTTGGTAATAATTTTTATAAAGACAGAAACATTCTTCGAATTTTAAGCATTGACCTATAATTAATACCAGGATATTCTGAGGCTTTGTAATGTAAAATTCGTGAATTATTGGCCAGAATTTAGGGTTTATGAAATTGGAGACTTTCAACAAATAGGGAGAGCAAAAGATTTACTAAGTTATTGCTGTTATAAAAAAAGTTAAAAAATTTATCAACTTCGATTACTGCCAAAATTGCTCAAAACATCCTTCTGTCAGTAAAGACTGTTAGGATTAGTAAGTTATTGAGTTTTTATAGAGCAATAATTTTAAAAATTGGACTTAACGATCAATAGAGAAACTCTTACCCAGGTGTTGAGAACTTATGTTGAGAGCTTAAACTAGATTTTCCAATACTACACTGACCCTAAGTATACATCGAGAGAAGAAATGGCTACTATACCGGACTAAATATTTTAGATAGTCTCCAGATCTTAACCTAATTGAATATTTAGGCCAAGATTTTATTAGAAACAAGTTCACCAAAACGTTATTTTCAACATAGATGAAAGTCACAACGAAAGAATGGTACAAAACCTTACACGACACAACAAAAACTGTACTTCGAAGACTAAAGTTGAAGTTAAAAATCCAAAGGAAAACTTAATAAATATTAGAGAGTTTTTGCATAACCGTATTTTTATAATACGGTATTTTTTTTCTCCTTAGCGCGCATGCTCATAGGAAACATTATTACAGATACGCATGCACAATTTCCTATGAGCATGCGCGCCAGGGAGAAAAAAAAAATACTGTATTATAAAAATACAGTATGCAAAAACCCTCTATTAATTTCTAACGATAATTTTCTTTTTTTCATTTAATTTTTATTACATATTGCTTCTGTTTATTTTCTTTGGATGCGTAAAAACAAATGAGGGTTTTGATTTCCATATAAACCATAGACTAATAACATTAAGAAGGGAAGAATTAAACCTTTGCAGAATCATTACACTGGTGTTCGAAATTGAAGGAATTTGCATACTATTTCCCAAAAACTTTACATGTAAGAGGTCTTTTTTGCTATAAAACCTGTTATTTCCGTTCGGCTCACTTCTGAACATAGAGGAGTAGCTTTCTATAGAGGACATCGACTTCGAATCCAATATAATAGGGCTTCGCTCTATTCACTCATGAATTTCGATATAGCCTTACACCTTATTCTTGATTAATTTCATCTACAGAAAATGTCCTCCCTGTACTCCAACCTCCGAAAAAAGAGATCACTATGGCCCCAAAGACGTAGATGTCTGTGTAGTCATCATATTTAATGGGCGTACAGATATTCATATCTTTGTCATAGTGTCTATGACTATTGTGATGTTTAGAAGTGAGATTTTAGTGTTCTAAGGCCGCCTTTTCAGAGTTGCAGGTGACTTTAATTTCATTTTAATGGCCGACGATAAGCATCCATATAGGAATAATCTGGTCATTGAATTTCTGTAAAATTAAGATGTTTCTGGATGGATTGGCCAGCCATAACTTCAGATATAATTTCATATAGCATATTCGAAATCCTTTTAAAAGGACAATTACAACACACTTTCAACCACCGAGATCAAACCAGGGCATGAGAACAGTATTGCTAAAGGAATACTTTAGATTTACTTAAGGGTTTATAAACTGCCTGATTTTCAATGAAAATTTACGTTGGGAGAACTAATTGTAACGATATACCATATCCTTTATAAACCAATTACTATGTTCGATATTATAATTTCTGTGTATGACTTTCGTTGTTGATTAATCTTACGTACGATCATGCTTGTGTACTATAATTATTGTGCTGTTATAACTTTTTTTCATATCTAATTCCTAAATTCAAAACATTTTATATCTGATATCATTAAAGTATCTAATTTTTATAAGGTCAGTAATTCTGGAGGTAATCGATTAAAAATTGAAAATTATTTTAATTTTGAGCACAAGGGAATACAATTCTATATTACTACTATTCATTGTATTACTCAGTGTTATATATATCTACTATAAAACGTTTAGTGTATAAAAACTGGGTGATTACATTCTTTTTTCGTACACTCACATTTTTCCAAGATATAGTGAGTGTAAAAAATATTCATATATTTTATTTGTAGACAAAAAGTACCTGAAATTTTGATCCTTGAAATAAAATTTTTAAATAAAACTAATATACATACAAGCATTTATTTTGTATTTTGCACTCTATTTTAATTAAAATGAATCGTTTACATATTTTGAACAAAAAAATCAAATTAACTTTTTATCTAGCAGTGTATAAATATTCGTCTAGTCAGAATAATTTTAAAATTTTGTTATAAACAATTTGCAACTAATACTTTGATATCTTTTGGTTTTTATAATAGTTACCAGTCTATGTAGCATGGGTTTGTTTAGTTCAATTCGATATAGAATTTTCTTCTAGAAAAAAATCCCATTTACTGGAAATGTATCTTACTCTGTTATCTGAAAATATACTACATCTTCTGAAAGAATTTCAATGTTAGGTTTTCTCCAGAACTTTTTCGCTGTGCCAGATTGAAAAATATCGAATTAATTCGAGAAGATGCACATATATTAGCAAAATTTAAAAAAACATGGCATATATACTGAAAGCGGTCTAAAACAATTTGAACACGTTAATTTTTAAAACGATGGTAAATCACAACAATGAATTTGCCTTTTTCATGAATATGAACTCTCCAAATTTCATTTTCTCTGCATGAATTTCATATTGTACTTATTGATACGGTACTTTATCGCTTTGCATTTGAACTGCAATTTTAGGAACGCTAATTCTCGATTTTTTTTAGTTGACGAATAGTGAATCGACGATCATAAGAACAGAGAAGCGGTGTCGATCGCTGCGTGCTTGGTTCAGTAAGGTTGAAAAGGAACAAAGAATTTTAATTATTAATTATATAGTAAATCATGTTTTATCAATCAAAATTGAAATTTTATTTTATGCTTTGCTTTCTTGCAAAATTCGTTTCTTTTCGTAAATAGAATTTTCTAAATGCCATGTCTAAATTTCCCCCTTCCATTTCTAAGATTTCATCTTCAAGAACACAAATATCACATTACTTTTTTATTTCAGCATCTAAAAGCATCTAAAATGATTTGAACAAGTTAATTTTTAAAACGATTGTAATACAACTATGTCAATAATAAATTTACCTTTTTCGTGTGTATGAAAACCTTTTACACCTTCAAAATTTCATTTTCTTAAGGTTTCTTTACTTTTAAATAAAAATGTATAAATATTTTGATAACTATTATGCAATTCAAATTTCAAATATTTTCTTTAACTTCTGGTAACTGTTCCCACGAAATTCGTCCTCCATTAAATAACAAAAACTGTTTTTTCATAACAAATTGACGCTGTATACAGCGTTGAATACTTTTTACACTCACTATATTTCAAGCAAGGATTTTTAGTACCTTCTATACCAGGGATGGGCAAACTACGGCCCACCGGAAGGTTCTATCCGGCAGGAGGAGAGAATTTTAATTTGCAGGTCCGACGCAAATTAAAAGAAATATATATTTATATATTATATATCCATCTCCTTTTCTACTTTGATTAAATAATTTTTTTTTTCGTCATTTTTTTTCAAAGGACTGATGATCTTTTTACTTTTTGTTCTACAAAACATAAATCGACGGAAATAGCAAGCACAGGCAAATGTCAAACGGTAACGTGTTAAAAGCGGAAGTTCTTTGTGTTATAGCTGTAGTCTGGCTCCAAGAAGTTAGAATTTTACAAATCATTATCGAAAGTAAGTTTCCCGAATTTAATATCTCACGTCCAGAAAATCAGTGCTATGTTTGCTTCATCTTATGTATGGGAACAAGTGTTTTCAACTATGAATCTTATAAAGAATTATTTCAGAAGTAGACTGACAGATGAGCATTTAGCCTCGTTCCTTAGAATCAGTACATCTCACTTCGAACCTCAATATAAGAAACTTTTAAAAATGAAATCGCAATTTCATTCATCTCATTAACATATTTAAATTGTAATATTTGTATAGTGTTTTTAAAATTTTAGAAAAATTTATCTTGTCCCGCCAAACTTTTTTTTTTTCCGATTTTTGGCCCGCGACGGAAAAGGTTTGCCCATCCCTGTTCTATACTGACAATGTTAAAATTGCAATAACTTTCCTTAGAAAGAACTGTAATTAGAGCTTTGAATTTTTTTAAATAAACAATATACATATCTTAGGTTATACAAAAATGACAGTTTATAAAATATTCATATGAATTTTAAAAAAAAAGTTATATATCAGCATTTTTGAAATTTAAAAAAGAATATTTTTTTGCAATTAAAATTTGTATAAAATAAATTATTTTACATTATTAAAAAAGCTCCTTTCAGTATAGCTCATATACAATATATTCATTATAGCTTATAAAAAAGCTAATTCAGTATCTACAGTGCATGAGGCATATATGGACAAAAAAATAAACATATAAAAATCTATATGCAACAGTTTTGTAGAAAAGGTACATCGAAGTTTGAAGACGTACATTTTGAGAGAATAGCAATTAAAGTAAAAAAATGTTACATAAGGAAAACATTCCAGTTTCATATATATATAGCATTTTTCCTTATTTTTAATATGTTATCATATTCTTTTATCCAATTTAAATTTTTTAATTTTCTTTTCCTTATAAATAATATGCATGTTTTGCTCTTAGTAGTCTCTTCATCGATGAGTTTGAGAGAAGTGAGAGTCTGATACCTTGACTCTATGCACAGTTTCAATAAAATTTTACATGTGGATGTATTTGTGAATTTGGATAGTTCATCATGTATTAAAGACGTGTTAATTTTTATACAATATTCAAAATTAACCCGTTTCAACACTAAATTAATAGTAAGGCCATTGTTACCTTTCTTACAGTCTAATGAAAGTCTACTGTTACAATTTATCCAATATGTATGATAAAACTTCTGAGATTATTTTTAAATGAATTATAACATTTGTAGAAAATTCTTCAGAAAATATTCATAGCTTTAATTTAAATCTGGTATTTTTCTGTCTAAATTGTTCAATTTACTTTCAACTGCCCAGGAATTTTAATGACGTTTTCATTTGAAACAGGATTATTTCGACTTTTTCTCAGTGAAATAAAGTCCTTATTTTTTCGGAATACTTTCTTTTTTAGAAAAGGCCTATTTATAAATATATAAGCAAATTAACTAAATACAATCAGTCAAAAAGATTGTTAAAGGAATAGTATACACTAATGAATTTTAATGTCAGCAAAATAAAAAGAAATTATTATTGTAGATCGCGAAGCGGCCTCTAGCTCCATCTCTGCGATTTAGATTGCTTGCACTGATCTAATGCCCTTTGACTTTTTGAAATAAGTAAAGCAAAAATTAAAAGCCCTATTTTTAATTTACAAAAATAATAATAGAAAGGGAAAAAAATTCGGCAACTAAAAAAAAGAGGTATTTGTTGAGCACTGCAGATCCATATCTCAGGAATAAAATGGAGATAACACCTCAGAAACCAGCATATCTGAGATTATTTTAAGATGTTAAGAACTGTTCGAGACTTTATTTGTTTATTATATTTTTAATTATTTTAATTTTATTTATTTATTTTTTGTTTTCATGAATGAAATGTCATAGTCCTAAATTTGGAGACTCTATAAAACAGAGTCGTTAATATTAATAAGAGAATTATAAAAGTTATTAGAGATTTTGTAAACAAATTGTCTAAAATTAGGAAGGGTGAGGGCAAGTCTGATATCAATGTTTCTGATGTACCATGGAGAGTTCGTTATCATTCTAAGAATCTTATTTTCTAGTTCTTATAAGGTTTCCATATTCGAATGGGAAATAAAAACCTAGAGTGGGCTTGCATAGGCTGTAATTGGATGCAGATAGGAGAAATAAATTAATCTTTTATTTTTAAATGACATGACAGAGTTTCTGCAGATGAGCAGATAGAGAATTGTAAAGTGTATAATAAATTTAGAGTTAAGTTTATGAATATGAGAACGATAATTTAATTTACTGTAAAGTATAACACCTAAATATTTAATTCTTTTGACCAATTCAAAAATAGAATTGGTGAATATATATAGTGATATTTGGAGGATTGTAAGATTTTTTACGAATAAATAGCACTGATTAAGCACAGGTTAATTACGAATAAATAGTACTGAGTTTAGTTTTCCAATCAATTAACCATTTTTAAAGTTCGAGAATGAAGTTTTAAAGATTTTTTATGAATAATGTGGGTTTTCCGACCTGGATTTAAATTGCTGCATATGCATAGAGACTTAGTTAAATGTTATGTTCCTGCGGAATATTTCTTACGAAAATATTATATAAAAATGGCCAAAGATCAGGCCCATTGGCAATTCATCAGCAAAGGAACACCGGCATGGATATCATGGATGGAAGAGCCGGTTTTGTCAAGAGGACAACAAAGTATTTGTCTGAAAGATAATTGTGATCAGAAAAGGAGAAAAATTGTAAATAATTGCTTATAGGTCAAACCGTTAATTCAGATTGTATAAAATGCTTTGGCCAAGTCAAGAAAAATAGCAGCAGTTTCCAGTTTCCAAAAGGTAATATTTCAACATAATCTCAAAATTGATTTTTTTTAAGATTATCAAAGTACTGACTCAGAGAATTCTGTTATAATTTTTTCCTTTCAAGTTTATTTTTTATAGTTATTGTTGTCAAAATCTAAGTTAATTTTATAGTCTAAAATAATGTATCAGATTCGAGTTCTATAAAATATTAATCCAATTAGTTGTTTTAACTTGTTATAGTGATAAAGTCTCAGAAAATACATTTAGTTTCCAAACTGATGTATACGATAAAAGGTTTTTTATTTAACAAACTTTTGAATTTTTAATTAATGTCTTAACCGAAATAATTTTTATCCAATATTTTATTTCCTTTAAAACATGAGTTTAAAGTAAAACTAGTTGGAAACAATCTTATTAAAGTAATGTTATAAGTTTAATTGTTTACTAAGAGCTTTCGTGAAAGAGAGCTGTGTGCAAACTTGTGAATTATTTTTATTACTCTGACTCAACAATTATAGTGCTATGCGATATATCCCTTCCCAGTTCCTCTACATTATATCACACCTGAATATATATATCACACATTATGTGATCTATTCAATTTCCAGACAGAATGAGTTATTGTCTTATTCTTCTTCTAATCTTTCTGTTTACTTGGTTACATTTAATTTTTTTAAAAATGGTCTCATTCTAACGATAATTGCTCGTAAAAAATGTTTTAATTAGTAAAAAATGATGAAAACTATGTATGATACTTATCGTGACATAAAAGCAAAAATAACATTGCCTAATAATATTTAATTTTTTACTTTTAATTTATCAATGGAATTATTTGAGGTTGTTTCTAGAAAATTAATTTCTCCATATCAAGTTCAATCTTAGTAACAGTTGTTAACTTTTTCAGCGAAAATCGGTAGGCCTCATGTTCCACTTACGTATATCGCGAACAGCTCACTGACGGGTGATGAGAGAAGCTGCTTTCTCAAGACATATGGGAAAACCCAGAAACCTTCCACCAGGCAGCCTGACTATCGATGCGAAGCGCTTTGACATACGCTGTCACAATCGCAGTGGAATTTTCTCATATTTGAAGGCAGCGAAAGCAGTTTCCGAGTCTTCCTTTACGTTAGCTGCGCACGGTACTACTGAACTGCGAATATATCGGGCGTTATATTTGTTTAATGTATTTATAATCTTACATTTTGGGAACTTGGAAGTGGGATATTCATGTTCGGAGAGAAAAAAAATCATGATTAATCCATGGTTGAGAAGGACGGCATGTACTCTAATAACTAAATATAACTCTGGTTATTCTAAGCAGATATTTTTTGTAATATTCTAATAAAGAAATATTATTAAATTATAGAGTACTGTGAATAGAAAGCAGCAGAACACAAGAAATATTATGTATATTAATCTTTGTAAGTATATACTAATAGCATCGTGTAACAATGCTGTATTAAAAAGTATTGGGACTTCGACTGAATTAAAAAAAAAAAACATTTCAAGGAAAATTTAAAATCTTAGTCACATCACATCTGTACGCCCTCCATCTACACGCAACAAGCTTCAATTTTAATTATTTGCATACTTGCGTTTGACACAAATCTTCGTGCTAATTTCATAGCAATTCGACAACTTCATTTTAGTACTCTAATTTCTATGACAATGAATGTAGATTATTCTACAACATTTAACAAAATTGCTACCATTTGATTAGTCAATTAAAGAGTTGTAAACTATTTGTCATTGTGAATGACAATAGATGGCACCACGACCAAGAGGCTCTGCCATAACTCCTCCTCCTCTAACTCCATATAAGGCGAATGCTTATACGGGGATGAAAAATGTAACAGCAAGGGCAGAAGAAGGAACGCGAGTGTGGTTGGCGGGCAGTTGCTAAAAATACGTATTGTTGGAATGTGAATAAATACTTTATATATCAACTGAAAGTGTGCTTATTTATGAGAACGAAAAAAGGAGACAACAGAGTGAACGGGATTAATTAATAATTTTGTTATAAAGTTTATGCATTTTTAGAACTATAATTTTTAAATCCCTAATAATATAATTTACAAATTTGAATACTTGAAAAAGATGACGCAAATTAGAATTAAAAATTTGAGTGACTCATTAAAAATGTAACATCTCTACTGGTCTTACACCTTCTACTGGTCTACATTCAACACGCTGCAATATTAATTATTCACATATGTGTTTGTTACAAATCTTCGTGCCAATTTTATAACGGTCCGGCAACTTCTTTTTGGTATTCTAATTAATTTCTATGACAATGACTATAGATCAATCAACAACACTTAACAAAATTGTCACCATTTGATTAATCAATTAAAGAGTGAACGTGACTGATTAATAATTTTGTTACAAATGTCAAAAGAATTCCAAGTTTATGCACTTTTAGAAGTATAATTTTTAAACCCCTAATAATAATTTATAAATTTGAATTCCTGAGAAAGATGACACAAATTAGAATTAAACATTTGCGTGACTAAAAAAAAAACTACGCCACTCATTAAAAAGTGACTGGACTCACATCTCTATTGTTCTTACCTTGTCTGCAACAAGTTGCAATTTCCCAGCTGTTTAACTTTTATTTGGTACTTATGATAATGAGTTTAATTCTTATGACAATGAGTGTAGATCACTCTACAACATTTAACAAAATTGTCACCATTTGATTAGCCAATTAAAGAACGAAAGTGATTAATTAATAATTTTGTCAAAAATGACAGAAAAATTTCAAATTTATGCACTTTTAGAGCTAATAATATAATAAGTAATAATATTAACAATATAATTTACAAATTTGTGTAATTGAAAAAATGACGCAAAATAGAATTACTTAAAAAAATAGTAATAGTTACTATTTAAAATACCGTCATTTATTGTAAAGAAATCCAATAATGTTTAAGATATGTCAAGTTTTTGTAAATTTTAAGACCTTGCAATAACCTGCAGAGAGGCCTGATGGCCGAGTGACTAGCCCTTTCGCACTTGGTACCACAGATTTCGAGTTAGAGCGCCGGCGGTGCCATGAAGGTTTGCAGTGGTTTGGAATCCACTTTAAATCGTAGGTACCGGTTTAATATGACTGTAGAGTTGGGCATAGGGCTGACAACACTATCCCCTAAAAATAAAACATCTACTACCTAAAAATCTATCAGCAGGCAGACGGCATTGGCCCATCGTGGGGCTGTTCCACCAATGAAGAAGAAGAATAACCTCCAGGACAGCTTAAATCCATAAAGGAAAATTTCTCTGTGAAATTATTTTTCATTCCATTGTAAATAGTATTGGCTGGATTTAACATGGGATAATAACTGCTATAATTTATTAATACGTTTCAATGAAAGTTCGCCTAGTATATTTTTAGTCAGCACCTAAATGCTGAGCCAATACTCCTGAATGTCCTTCGAACGAACATTATTGCTCCTTCACTCGTTCCTTATGTACTTTATGCAGATAACTCCTACATGGCTAAAAAATCAAATTAAACACGATCCCATCATGCTAATCCCAATATTTATGTAAGAAAAAATATTTTTTAGAATATAAATTCAACAATTAAATTATAATTTATAATTTAAATATAAATTTAAGATTTTGGTCCTTCCGCCAGATCTATTAATATCAGATACGCTTTAATATTATTGCCACATATTCGAAATTAATCGGTATTTATTTATTTATGTATGAAGAAAAATTCTATTGTAAGGTAACTCATATTTAAAGATGTGAAAAGGAAACTTTTAAGTACTTTTACAGTCGATAAAGTATTTCTACATGATTTATTGTAAATTGAATAAAAATCTTTACATAGCTTAATTATTTTGAATTTATAGCTTAGTTATTTAATCGGTATTTATTTATTTACCTATGAAGGAAAGTTCTATTGTAAGGTAACTCATATTTAAAGATGTGAAACGGAAAATTTCAAGCACTTTTACCGTCGATAAAGTATTTCTACATGATTTATTGTAACTTGAATAAAAATCTTTACATAGTTTAATTATTTTGAATTTATAGCTTAATTATTTAATCGGTATTTATTTATTTACTTATGAAAGAAATATCTATTGTAAGGATATTGATATTTAAAGATGTGAAACGGAAAATTTTATGCACTTTTACAGTCTATAAAGTATTTCTACATGATTTTTTTTGTAAATTGAATAAAAGTCTATACAAAGCATAATTATTTAATCAGTATTTATTTATTTACGCTTGAAGGAAAGTTCTATTTAAGGTAACTCATATTTAAAGATGTGAAACTGAAAATTTTACTCGCTTTTGCAGTTTATAAAGAATCTCTAAATGATTTAATGTAAATTGAATACAAATCCTTACGTAACTTAATAATTTGAAACCAAAAAATTTATATTGAGTGAAACAAATTTAAATGAAATAAAAATTACATACATTCAATCGCAAATTAGATAAAGTTATAAAAACTTTTAACTTCTGAAGAACAATTACATATAATTTTAGTTTTATCAAAAGATGTCTTCATATCGCTGTTTAAAATAATGTCTCTAGAATATATTATCAACAAATATTAATTTTTATCTCATTTTATCTATTTATGGTGTTCTGATCTAAAATCAACATTTTCCTATTGTTTATTTATTACAACATATTTCCTACGTAAACGTTTTTTCATATTTTAAATACTTTCCTGAAAATACCTTTTAAAACCAGATTTATCTTTCTAAGATAAAAAATCTATCGATAATTTTGACTTAATGTTGTTGTCTAAACACACCGAAGAGTTTAAGTAATTGAAATAATAATATTATAGAAAATAAAAAAATAGACTGGTTGAACATTTTTAAAGGTTAGTATCGTCATATGCAATATATTAAGCCCTTATTTCATTTAAATATAAATGTTTTTTGTTGTACTCAAACACCTTGTAATTTTATCTGAGGATATGATATATTTGATAATGTAGCAAATTCAGCATTGCCCGGTATACACCAGGAAGTGGCTGCTACACTCTCCCACATTATGTCCTCACAATTTAGAATGAATATCTGTAGGACTAGTATTTGGTTATTCACACTACTCTCTGTAGCATAATGGAAGAACTTTTAGCCTACATTGCCCATATCTAGCGTTGACGTGAATATTTTGGTGCCGCTGTACGGTTTCAAATAAAGCTCTCTCAAATTTGAACTGATCTAGTTAGTATATAATAATATTATATAATATAATATTTTTTTTATTCTTGTTAGTAGATATAATATCTTTAAATAAGAATATAGACGATAAGAATATACATATATATTTATTATTTAAGAAAATTGTGGCTTAGCGAATATAATGTATATTGGATTTTAGTCTTGTGAAATATCGTATTATTAATTCTTTAATTCTTGTATGTAATGACCGTAACTGTACATCAATTATTAGTTATCTAACAGTTAGTTTAGATATATATATATAATCATATGATATATAATCACAAAAAAATTAGGAAGAAAATGTCTTGTAAACTGATGAATTATTAATTCTTTATTTAACCACTTTGACCTAAGATCATTTGCTATTAAGTCGCGAATTTTATAGCAGATGTAGCGTTACCTAGAATTTATCTAGGTTCCTATACCTCCTTTCTTTCTGCTCTATCTGAATGAAAAAACATTCATGCTTACAGATTTATCTTTTTCAACTTCAGCATAGACATGGGACGTTTCGGTGTGTTGTTTTAAGCTAGTTAAATAATTTCTTCAAAAGATGCAAACAGTTTATTAAGCGAGCTATGGGAATAACAATAATAATAAAAGAGGAGAATGAAAAAATTTCTAGTGGGTACAAAATCGATTGGTGAGTAACCTCAAGTAATATTAATTAATATGTAAAATTGAATGATAATAAGGCAAACACGAGTTCATTCGTTATAACGTATGTCTGGTAAAATTCATTGTATTGAGTTTTATATTGTTTTGTCTCCATGTCCTTCAAGCCCAAAAGAAGGCGAGGAACTGCATGTTATTTATTGCTTATTACCGCTTGTAATTACTTTCCGTTAATTTAAAAATAAATTAAAAATTATTATTGTACTTCATTGGCGCAACAGCCCCATCGTGTTCCAAGGTCACCTGCCTACTGGCAGATTTCGAGACAGGAGATAATTTCCTTTTACGGGATAGGGTTGTCAGCCCTACGCCCAAAGCTCTACAGTCATATTAGACTACGACCTATGGTTGAAAGGGGATTCCAAACCGCTACAAACATCCATGTTACCAAGCGCCAGAGCGCTAGTCACTCAGCCATCAGCCCCTAAATTAAAAATTATGCTTAGTTAAATTATTATTAATTTTAAAAATAATGAATTAATTTATTTTTCTTCAAAGTGAGTAAGAATGAAGATAATTTTAGTTACAATAGCAGTTCGTGTAATGTATAATGATCTGTGAAGCTCTAAAGGAGAATTAGAAGCTTAATCTATTCTGAATCCAATTTCAATTTGAATATTAAATTTATTTTTGAATTTATGTTATAAAAATCAAATAAAACAGGATAAAAAAATTATTGGTCATAATTATAAAAATTAAAGTGAAAAATAAGTGAGTTTTTTAGAAAGAAAAAAAATTGTTCTGAAACAAAACTGCACATAGAAAAAAAAATTATCAATTTTTTAAAATGAATTATAGTTAAATTAAAATAACGGTGAACCTTTCTTTAATGTTTTTCTCCCCTAATTGTTAAAGAACTTTTACAATAGTCTTAAGACCTGATTACAGAAATAAAAAGTAAACGCAGCGGTGACTTTACACCTGAACAATACATTGTTAGCCATCTCGGGTAATTTCTTTTGACGAATCACACAAAAGAAGTGTAAAGCGAGCCGTGAAGAAGAAGAAGAAAAAAATATAATAATAAGATAAAAGGGGTGGAATAGAATGTTTCTGGAGAAAAGCAGGGGCGGGTAATCTCTATTGGCGTGCGCATTATCCTTTGAAATATCGTTTGGTCCGGGGCGAGCATTCTTTCGCTGAAAGCGTTTCCACCGGAACCGTGTGGAATGGGGCGGTGCTTGGCTGGCATTGTCGTTGATTTGACATATGACTCGGCCCAAGTCATAAAATGCGATATTAATGGCGAGAGCTTGTTGCAGGGGCGAAGCCAGCAGCTCCTGATAAATGGCGGCCCGCTCATATCGCAGTGCGGACAAAAATTTAATAATCGATATAGTTATAGGGCGCGTGGAATGCCGGTCCGCGCACAAAGAGCTGCCGGATAAACTGACACGGACCTGGCCGGGGCATAATGAAAGTTGCTTCTTGACTGGCGCTTATGGGGCTCCGATTTCGAAGCCCCGGCGGATTCCAAGGATGCCAGCGCACGGGGCTGTTTTAATGAAGTGTCGCCCTCGCTCGCTGGCTGCCAATTTATTGCTGGACACTTTACGATACTCTAGAGTTTATTAAAAACTCTTATCACCGAGGCGTGTTGTCGTGCGCCCCTGCACCGGGGGGGATGCACATCTCTGTTGTTGACAAGGCCGGATTCTTCATATCTAGGAATTTCCTTCTCTTTCCAATAAAATATGCCCAACTGTTAACAGAAATATATGAAAAATTTGAAATTGGAAAGAAGGCAGCGGTGAAAGATAGTAATAAAAAAGTGTTTTTAAGGAAGGGTATTGGAAGGAGATATTATTGTCGTTCGTTTTTTGGTATGCAGGGAAAAGATTCTCGCTTCATATTGGATGGTGTTATTATTATTATCATTTTTTTTTATTATTTCGTTCTTTTTGGATTCTCGTTCGAAGGACGCAATTAAATGTTTTAGTATTACGGGAGGACACGTGCTTTAGTTAGCTATTGTTCTCTGGGCTCTATTGAGAAGGTGTGGTGCTGGCTGGCTATTTAGAGTTTATTTATGTATTTACTTGAGAAGAAAAGTCTATTGATTAGTTTTTTTTAAGTTAGGGTATTTCATTGTGTTTGTCGTAAGTGGTTCAAAATGCCTTTGAATACCAGTGTTGTTATTAATAAATGGGACGCGATTATTAAATTATTAAATTCTTTAGTATGCTCTTTAGTTTGTTTTAGATGTTAAGGTAAATATTTTTTTTTTCAGAAAGAAAATAAAAAATAGATAAGAAATTTTTTCAATTTGCTTCACTAAAAAGATCTTATACATTTCTTAAAACAGGATTTGTTTTAATTCTAAAATATTACTAAGAACTAAATAATAAAATAATTACTATATTAATTAAAAATTTTTGCAAAAATTGAACTATTAAAATTATTTAATAATTAATTTTAAATTTAATAGAATTGTTTTACCATCCCAATTTAAAAAAAGAAAGCCAAAATAGTAATTTTCAAAAAAAAAAAAAAAATAGTTCTAGAGTAACTTACCTAAATATATTTATTTAAATTTGACACTAGTCTTAAAATTATCCTTAAGTACAAAACTTGTAAATTTTAGAAGCAACTTTTATTTCTACCGTATTACTTTTTATTTTACCGAAAACATTTTATCAATCATTTTTTTTACCAAAAACATGCGATAGGAGTAGGATAATTTTAAAGCCGGTTAAATTCAATTTTACGGAAAGGAAGGCAACCGTTAATTAGCAGTTAATTTTGAACAATGTTTTACAGCCTTTGTGCTCAGTGGCGATAAAACTAGCGTCAATTAAATTCAATGCTTTGGAAAGGGAAGCGTTAATATTGGCGATTAATTTTAATTTGCATCACCCAGAATTGCGATAATTTTAACTCCAGCTAAATTTAACGTATGATACTTAAAACGGTGTTTTTCGATTCCAGTTAAATTTAACATTTCAATCTTTATTTTATTGTTCAGATATTTTATGTTTATTTTTTTTAAAACTTTTTTTTCAAATTAATATATAACTGTGTTTACAGCTGTTTTATTAAATGACAGTGAAAACAATTACTTTATTAAAATTTTCTTCAATTAAAATTAATATGATGGTGGAATTATTAATGGGTGAATGTAAGATGAATTTTGATTTTTCAGTTTGAAAAATTACCAAAACAATAATTATAAAATAGGAAATTATTAGTTAAAAAATGGAAAATTATTTTGTCGAACCATTTAGATAAATAAAGTTTGTTAATTTGATTATGAATATATATTTAAGCATAAATATGAATATTTATGAACAAGGAATTAATATTTAAAAATTAGTTCACTATAATTTATAAAGTGAACGTTATTTTAATGCTTGATATTAATTTTCATATTGAATAACAATTATAATTAATTATGCATTTAAAAATATGATAATCGTTAATAATATTATGTCAAATAATCATAATGTTATTTTATTATGATTATGTTATTATATTGTAATTATGATGGTTATAAGTCAAAATAAAACAAATGAATATCTTCATTAAAATGTTACACTTAGAAAATATGTTTAATATAAGTATTATGTTGATTTTGAGCATTTGCTTTTAAATGCTTAATTCACGGTTATCTTTTTTCACGATACGAGAATATATATATATATACATATTCAATTCTTCTAATTGACTTAAATTACTCTCTTGCATAATACAATAACCCCTCCATATACGCACGGTTTATAAAATCGCTGATTATATTTCTCGCTTTTTTTAATTATACCGGAATGCGTAGTATAATAATACAAATGACTTAATTTTAATCAATATCGTTATTAAATCTTTATAATCGATATAATGTTACTACATATATGTCATAAGAAATACAATTTCAACCACAACGTTATTTTTAAAGTGCGTTAGTAATAACTATAACTAAGAAATTGATTTTTTATACTAATTTTTTATGCATAAATTTAGGATCACTTTCTTTTTTGAAATGCATTTAAGAAAAATTTATTAATTTTATTAATTTTTGCATTTAAAAAAAGTTAAAGGCTATTAATTAAAAATTATTAATATTTAAGTAAAAAAAAAGCCATTGTTCAAAGCCAACTTTGTTCTATCAATCTTTTTTAAAGGTCATTTGCATATAAATATAATAAAAAAAATTTCATTTTTCTTTATAAATATAAATAAATCTTATATATATTTATTTAATAAATGTACTCATTGCGATTGTAAATTTCTGACAACAAATCTTTTAGATCAAAATCTTAATAAATTATCTTTTATTATATAAAGTTTTAAGAAAGGAAAAAAAATCATGCCCTTATTTAATTATTTTAGTTATGTATATTAAAAATTTTAAATTTCTACACATGACAAAAAATTTTAATGCAATTGAGGGTTACAAAAAAATATTAAAATATACTATTAAATACTTATATAAATATAACTGATTTTTCTTAGTAAGTCTCCCAACAAACCTATTCTGTGTTGCAATTCCTATGTGGTCAGTTGAATAATATTCATATACATAATTCCTTCACACGTTGCAAAATTAAGGGGTGTTAAAATTAACCATTAATTTACATTAACTCTAACATCTTTAATGAAGATTAACCGTTTTTCCCATCTCTAACAATCAGAGACGGAAAATAACTACTTTGAATAGTCAAATACTGTATACAGTATAACTTGAAATTTGTCATGAATATTGCAATTTAAATACAAGAAATGCTATGATTTTGCACAAATATGTCTTTTGGTTATTAATTTGATTTATATGTTAGTATTTCTACTCTATATAGTCTTCAGTATATCAATAAATAGAAGAAGCAAATTTTATCTCAAGTGACATGACAGCATTTTGGGCTCAGTATAGTTTTGTCATAAATATAAGATGAATGAAGTGTAGTGTGCTCTGTATGAAGAGGACACTAAAAGATTTATTATTAAAAAAAATTTTAAAAATATTTTTTTAAATAATGTTCGCAGAATTTTATGCTTCGATTTATATTATACTGTTTCACTTAGAATTTGTAATAATATACTTTAAATATTTACATTGCTTGTTATTTATTTTTAGATGGAATGCTATAAATTTTTTAATTTCAGTACGGAAATTTAAAGCCATTACGTTTTTGTTTTGTTTATTATTGTTTGACTTTAAAAGTTTTGGTTTTAAAACATAACTGTGTGATTGAACAATTTATGTTATTTTTAGCAGTATTTAAAAGTTGGTTAAATTTCTTTTTTTTTTTTAGTTTAAAATTTATTATAATTTTTTATGTTATCAGCTACTTTTCAGTAATTTCTACGTCATATTACTATTACTAAACACAGAATTAAAATTAATATCAACAAAATATTGTAATGATAATTTTTTTAAATGTATCGATGGGGTTAAAAAATTTTTGTGCTATCTGAAATAAAATTTTACATTTTCTTACATTAAAATGCTATATTAAATTAATATACCTTTACATAATAAATAAATTTATTGTGTTGAATGTGATATTTGTATTGTTTAATTATTTTAAAATTGTTAAACAAATAATAATTAGAATATTTTAAATACAATAAAGAATAATAATATACAAAATACTATAAATACTCAGTCATGAGTATGAGTAATATAAATAAGTCATCTAAAATTATCGTCTAGATTAAAAATGACATTGTTTATTTATAAAAAAAGCATTGACTTTTAACATAAATAAAAAAATAATAAAAATATTGTTTAAAAATAACTTAGCATTATAATAATGTTGTTACACAATATAAAATATAATTAATTTTTATCTTTTACAATAGTTTTCAGTTAACAACATCGTATCCTGGAGATGGCATGGATATTTGTTAGTAGTTCGGAATCTACTTTAAACTGTGGGTCCCGGTCTGTTTATAGCCCTCGTGTGCACAAGATGACAGTAGAGGGACAAACCAAACCAATCAGTTAACAACAACATCTCATTACCAATTATTTTTATATAAAGCTTTAAATTATTGATTTTTTTTATTTAGATTTAGTCTTAATCCACTTTTAAATATCCAAATATTGGACATATTATCTCTTATTGTTTACTCATCATTCAGAATTCTGATAATGTCTTGTGTCAAAAACATTATTATCCAATGTACTGATTGAGAACAAAAGTTCTGGATGGATGTTCTGGAAGAATTGAGAGTAAATGTTCTGGAAACGAATATTTCTTTATAAAACAGCATAAAAAGGAAGATTTATCTTAAAATTCTTCATAGGTTAATATTTATCAATTTTTACTTCATTTACGGCAAAAATTTAAGGACAACGGCAGAAATTATAACTTAAAACAAATATAAAGATCCCTTTTCATGGCCCAACATAAAAAATAAGTAACATTTACTAATACTTGTTTTTATTTAAAGCAGATTGGAAAAGATCTCGCTTATCGCCAAACGAGGCTGCACCGAGCCCCAAAAGTGCCCGACGCAGAGTGGATGGCGAAGAAGTGACCACAGACTCAGAACCTTATGAAGAAGATGACAGAGCCTCCAAAGAAGGTCCTGAACCCCCATCCCCACCCCCTCCACCTCCAACAGAGATCATGAAACCGGAATGGCCACCACAGGAACCTCTGGATCTCCATCATCGAAATGGAGCTCCCTCTCCAGAGGGTAGTCCAACCTCTTCAGTGGATCTTCGAAACTTTGAGATGCACAAAAAGAAGTCCCCCATCGAAATACTGGCAAGGGTCTTTCCTAGAGAAAACAGGAGTATTCTCAATGTTGTTCTTCAGAGGAATGGAGGAGATGTCCTGCAAGCTATAGATGATCTCCTGAGCACAAAGGAACCGGACTCTGAGAAGACAGTCACTGAAGCCTCTCCTGAACCAGCCAGTCCCAGTACTTCTCCTCCAGTTTCTAGGAATACCAAGTCCAAGGCAGGCAAGCAGTTTGGGAGAACCAACACCTCCTCTATCAGGATTTTCTAATCCCCATAATTTCTTCTCTTCAGCCCCACCATCTACCATAGCAATGGGGGCTTTACCTTTCCGAAGACCCTATTCTTCAAGCCCTGGTTCCAGAGGCCTACTGGCTGTTCCAACGTATTCCGGATTTTTTCCAGGAATAGCTCCAACTTTTACTCCTGGTTATCCGAACTTTTTTGGGACAGCATTGACGAATAGTACATCCACCTCACCAGAAGACAGCAAAAAGAAAGTTGGTGATTGCTGGCCAACGTGTGGTAACCCATCACCACAAGATTTGTCTTCGCCCGATACTAAAAGTCCCAATGGGTACACCGATTAATGAACATTTCATACAGACTTTGACTGATGAAAAATGTCCCATTGGGAATATTAATTGACATGTTGTTTGGCGAATTCTTTGATTGATACAAATAATCTCACTGAGTGTACTGGTTGACTTTTTGTGTTGAATAATATTTGATTGATACGAGTAGTTCAATCAGTATTGTTTGATTTGACAGGGTTAGTCAATCTCGGTGAGTCAAATGACTGATTGGACTGATATTGTTTGAAAAACAATTTCTTTTCCCTCTTTTTAATGTGCCATTTTTAAAATTGCGAACCATAAAATGTATAATAAATCTAGCTTTGATGGCCATTAAAAAAGCCGTGCATATACTCGTCTTAAAATCTTCTTGTCTTTAACATATCATAACAAAGATTTATTGTATTTTTGTCCGTCATGGAAATACAAGATTTTATTTAAATGTGCATTTAAATACTGAGGACTGAAACTTTAATAGTGACAACATTGATGCCAAAGCTAAGTTATCAATAACATACTATACTAAAAATATATTCTGTTTTTCTACACATATATAGAATCTTTTATTGTATTATACATAAATGTAATTTAGAGAGACAGACGAACCTCTTATTAATAAGAAATGTAATATTGTCATGTTGTTTTCGAAACAAAACTGAGTAAAAGTTGAAAGCCAAAAACATGATAAATTTATCAAAGTTTCAGTGGGCCTTGCAAAGATTCCAAAATTTAAAAATTAAAAATTCATTACAGTACAAGAGATTATTCAGGTGTATATCGCTCTAGTCAAACAATAAATATACTCACAATAAAAAAAGAACTATAAGTAGCATCACGCAACTTGTAAATGAACTATTGACTTGCTTTATAACTATTTTTAACATACAAAAATAAATTTTTGTAATTCATAACTTTTTGCCATAATATAATAAGATGTCATTATATTATAACATTATATTCATATCTTTTTGCCATAATATAATATAATCTATAATAGGGATAGAATAATGTTTATGTAACTCTAAATAATATTGTAGATTATATTATAAAAGCCGATGTTAATTAAAGGTTTTAAGTTCAAATGACAGTAGTTACCTAAACAATTTACAAAAAATCGCAAATATTACTTAAAAATACTTCACATAAAATTTCAAGTAATAATTTTGTCATTCAGTTCATGGTCATTGCGTTATTTTGTTTGTTTCATTTTGTTTTCATTAGTTATTTTTTTAAATGATAACAAGTTCACCAATTATTTAACGCATAAAAAGATTTTGAACATGGATTCTATAATTTCCATCTGTCGAAGAGTTTATGTAATTGATACATCGACAACACTAAATCCTTAACAACCCTAAAATTTTACTTAGTTAAAATATTAGCATGAATATATCGACAACACTAAAACTTTAACAACACTAAAATTTTACTTAGTTCAAATATTATAATGAATATATCGACGATATTAAAACTTTAACAACACTAAAATTTTACTTAGTTAAAATATTATGATGAATACATCGACAACACTAAAATTTTAAGACGGTTTTCTATATCTATAGTAAAAAAAAGTTGTTGTCATTATTAAACGTTTCAACTGTCCTGACTTACAAAGCATGCTTCTTCTTTTTTGTCTTTGAAATACATTTGGTGAAACTCTCAGAAAACATATCTCGTTGTCTTCAAATAATCTGAGATATTCATACTAGTTGTTATAATTTTTTAAAGAAAATGTCTAATCCAATAGGCAGATATAATCTGTAATGTATCAAAACTCATGGGATAACAGTATTTGTCGCCTTTATGTGTTTAAAAAAGTTTCTTTCTGAAATATGCCAGCTTTTTATGAAATTAAGCTGTATATTTTGTTTCATGACTGTGCATATAGATACATACTTGCCATAACTGTGAATATGCATGCATTGTGACGCACATGCGATTGAATTGTAATTAATTTAATGTAATTAAATTTTTATTCCTTTCATTTTATATCTGGAGTCTTTATTTTTTAGTATGTCCTATTATTTTTAGTCAAAAATGCGAGTTGAATTCTAAGAGTATTTAGTATCAATAACAAGTAAACACACACACACACAAAAAAAAAAAAAATTTTCGATTTTGTAATACAAGTAACCTTTTAATATCACCTGATTTTATTTTTAAATGTTCATTTAAATGTTGAAGGAAAAAATTTCACAAATTAGTATTTTTCGGTAGTGAAATATTTATCATATTTTTATATACTTCACAATATGCTTATAATTTTGTATAATTCATATATTTACTTCACAAGTTAGTATTTTTCGTTAATGGAATATTTATCATATTTGTAAATAATTATTGGTTCATTTTATTTACAATTCTTTCATTAAACAAAATTAAAGGTAAAAATTAGAATTTTTAAATTGAAAAAAAATTTTATGAACTATAACAGTGTTTGGTCTTCGTAAAAAATATTTTTTCAATGTTTTGAAATTATAAAACACTTTGTTAAAAGTTGTAAAACTAAAAAAAAAAACGATTTATTATGGCCAGCTAAATCCCATTTATTGCACTAACAGTAAGATAATTTATAATAGTATTTGTAAAATAAATTTAATGACTTTTATACATGTATTTATTAAATGGAGGTAAAAAAATATCTGATATTTATTGAATAGCAAAGATAAATAATTTAAATTGACTTTAAATAAACTAAAATAAAAATTATTTACTTTCTATTACAGGTGGCAAGAACATGGCTTTATGAATAACCTAATATTAATTATCAAAAATTTTTAATATCTAATTAATAACACAAATTAATCTGTTTTTGGTTACAGTTAAGCAAATTTTAACTGGAAATGCTTATTGCATGATAGATTTAAATTTTGTGCCACCTCTAATGTTCGTTAGATTACAGTTACTTTTGAAAATTTATAAATAAGGGGATTTAATTCAAATATAAATACATTTTGATAGTTATACACATTGTTCAATATAAATATTAAGAAAGATTAATAGAAAGAAAAAAACATTCTATAATTTTTAGTTTAGTTTAATTTGAAGTTTACTAAAATTTTACGAAAATGCAGTCATATTCATTAAAAAACTTATTATTATTAAAGCAAATGATAGATTTAATATAAAAAATTAATTCCGAATAAATACATATTTAGATTAACGTTTTTTTTTTTTTTTTTCCCCCTTTTCTTTTCTTTTTGTTCTAATGCAGCTGGCAAACACATTTAGATCAACGTTCAATGATTAAAATAACTCTTCTGCCCTATATTAGTAAGATTTCAAAATGCATTCTTTTTAAGTAGGAAATAAAAATTTATTTCAATAGTTCTTGAAATAATGAAATAAAACAATATAAAGCCGAATCTGACATTGTTTATTAAAGAACGATACGAATTTCTGAGTAAAAAGAATAAATTAAATAAAATTTTATATTTCGTTCCATATGAGGAAAAAATAGATATTCAAATAAATTATATTATTAGCCCCTTTTTTTTATACAAAATACACACTTCCCCAGATGAAATTCTAATAATACTAAGGTTACACTGTTTAAGTATGAAAACGATTATTTCTTCAAAAATAAAATCTCTTAAAGAATATTATATCGCATTAAAATACAACAAACCAGTATCAAACCACACAAAATTAACTATAATTTGATATATAAAATGAATTAATAATTTCATTTGTGCTGTATGGAATTTATTTAAAATAATGTTACGATTAACATATAATTCACGAGTAATAAAATAAAAGATAGCTTGGGATAACCTTGAAATATTCACCTCGATTCCTAAGTCAGTAAAAAAAATTTTTTTAAAATCTTCTAATGACCTACAGCAGCACGAGCTCAAAACATAATATAAAATGCTTTATAACAATAATTGTATATGTTCTTAGTATTTAAAATAAATTACATAGATTTAGAGCCTTTCAATAATTTTTTCCTTTAATTATTTTAAGAATGTGTATCCTTAGCTCAGAAAACAATAATATTGATTGGGTTTTTCTTATTAATAAATATTTAAAAAATGTCTTACTGCTTTTAATGAACATATTTCGTACTTATATATCTAAATCCTAATTCCATGCAATTTTTTAGTGAATTCAGTGTTACGTCCAAAAGTTACGTCTGCCGCATAACAAATAATATTTTTGATTTTTCTTACTTTTAGCGACCAACCCAACGTCTTAAGAAAAAAATTACAACTTTGTAGAAATAATAATGGGTAAGTTATTTAAAATCTAAAAACTTTCATTTCATTAAACATAAATTTTAATCCATCCGAATTATGTGTTTTCTTTTTACAAAAATTTTTTACGCGTAATTTGTAGAAATGTATCTGTCTGTCTAACTACATTAGCACAAACAACAATAACTAAATGAATTAAAAAAGGAAAAAAATCAGTATTAAACTAATTGAATTTTTAAATACTACTTATATCTGTAATAAAAAGTGTTGTAACTGTAGGACGCCAATCTTGTCAGAAGAACTACACGGAAAACAAAAAGATATCGAAAATGGTGTTCAACTATATTCATACTAGGGTTATAATATGACTTCTAACAGAAGTATAGGCTATTTATTGATTGGAATATAAAAAGAAACATTTATTATTATTATTTCGTTTACTGCTAATGTTATTTGATGTACTAAGTTTTGCATCATTTTTAGTAATAATAATCTTTTCTTGAAGAAGACGAGCGCTTCATAACTACAAAACATTGATATTATATTGGTACAATATTTGTTTTATCAAGGTTATTTACCAACATTTCCATGAATTCACAGATGTAACACATACCGTTCTGTAGACATTTTTGCCATTATAATGCCTAAAGCATCGAATAGATATATTTCACTTTAATTATTTAATCAACCCCATTTTAGCACAAATATAAACACTAATTTAAGAACTTTAATCAAAGGTTTTTAACACCTATAAAGCTTCTAAGAAAATAGCTACCTCGCAGGATACATGTTTATTCACAGTAACTTAAAAAAAAATGTGGATAAATAAAATTCCCATAGATTTTTGCTTCATAAATATTCTATATCGTTTCCTTAATTATAATTTTCTTAGTCGCTCATTTCATTAATATGCTTATATATGCAAAGAAAAGATAATTCGCAGATTGCAACATCAGGAGACAGTTTGTTGGGATAAGTTCCAATAATACTAAACCTGGCCCACCTGAAGACATCCGGTTCTGTTGATCAGGATTGCGAAAACAATACTACCTAATAACCTGAGGAATAGAGAAGCGAAAGGCAAGGCATCCCAATGAAAGACGAAGGGGAGAGATCCCACAATACTAAAAACCTGAGAAACATTTCTGACTGGAAGTTCTATCGACTCTTATATATCGAATTTATTATATGTTTATCGTAAAAACATAAATAATATGACAAATATGGTATAGCTAAATATGACAAATATCATAAAATAATAAAAAAAACCATAAAATGATACCATATTTAAACCATCTGATACATATGATATAATCATCTGATAATATGATATAAATCATATGACAAGTACGGTATCATATGGCAAGTATGGTACAAAATACTAACAAAATTTTAATATTTCATGACAGGTTTAGCAGCGTAGTGTTTTTGGTGATAGTCTGGGTTTTTTTTTCACATAAATTAAAAATAGAATGATATGAGAGTTCAATTTACAATAGTAATTGAACTCTAATTCTACTACAGTTTACAATTTACAGTAAGTACTACAATTTACAATAATATAATTACAAATATAGTAATTTGCATAGATTAAAAGGAACAAAAGTTAATTGATTAATGCAGGATTTGTACCATTTGCCTTTGATTTATTTAAACTTTCACAGAATTGTCTTATTTTTGAAGGAAACTGTTTAATACTACGCATCTAATGATTTAAATTATCTGACTTTTATTAAAAATAAATAGCAATTTCCTAACAAATAGACATCTTATCGAATTATTATGCCATTAAAATATTTGTGAAAAAGAAGGTTTTATAGCTTATACTAGTAAAAACTGTTTCTTATAATAAACAATAAAGAAGAAACCAGATTCAGCTTCAGCTCAATTAACAAGTATTACCTTATGTACAATTAATATTACCATTTGGCACAAAATCGCTAAAAATGGGAAGCTAATAAAAACTAAGAATTCATTATGATTGAAAACACCAAATAATCTCTTCGGAGTTCTTAAAAATGTTTCATTAATCTTTCATTATCATTATCATTTTCCTTTTTATATTTCATTCTTGTTAGAATTTAAATTTCTTTAAACTAAGAATAAATTTTATTTAATAAGACGAATTATTATTTAAAATATTTCTTTCAATAGAAATTAAGATACATTTTTTTTATTCTCGTACAATGATTCACTAAATGTTTCGCATAGACGTAGGCAAACTATTAAATAAAAAAAAACAATTAAATTTATTATTTGACAAATTTAAGTATTTAACAAATTTTTGAAAATTTATTACTTTGAGGTAATTTTAGTTGAACGTATATTATATTTTATTTACATTTTGCTTTAATTATTTAGAAATACATGATGATACATGATGAAAGAATGAATATTGTTCATAAAACTTTTATACTTCGAATAATAACAATTAAGTTACATATAATTCTTTCAGTTGAAATGAAAGTTCGAACAAAATATGCTTAAATTTACTAATAATTACTTCGAATCCATAACAAGACGATTAAAAGTTTTTATAGTTCATGGATATTCAATAAAGTACTAACAATTGTTTAGTTATTAAAAAATTGTTAGTATTTGTTTGAATATCGATGAACAAACAAAGTACTCACATTATCAAGTACTAACAATTGATTAATTATTAAACAATTATCAGTATTTGATTGAATATTCAAGAACTATAAGAACACCTTTTAATAATCTTGTTATGGATTTGAAGTAATTATCAATAAATTTAAAGCACACTTTGTTCCATCTTTCATGCTTTACAAATATATTTCCAAAATCCATTTTCGAATTTTGGTCAAATATGTTTTATTAGGTTCAAATCTGATTATTAAAGAGATATTTTGATGACTCTTCTTTACACTAGTAAAGAAACTATAATTGAAATTCTAGAAAATGTATTCTTAGGATTGTTATTACAGGATCCGTTATCGTAACTCCTCGTTTACCATGTTTAGCGAGTGGAAAAAGCTCTTTTTTTTTTAATTCTAGCTTCAATTTTTTTTTTGAACCGTTAGGCAATCACTAGCTCCAACTTTATTACATTTGCTTTCATTAGCAAATATAACACTGTAAAATTTTTTTTTGTTTTTGTTTTAACAGTTAAAATGCGTAGTTTTTTTTATTCTTTAAGCTATTGAAGAATTCCTTCCTTAACACTCAATCATGATAGCCTGGTTGTTTTAATTTTTTAAAATGTTTTGAACATACGTATATTTTATAATATTCTTGCAACTTTAACCTTCTAAATTTTGTAATCAGTAATCTTAAGTTTGCATTTATTTTTATAATAATAATTTTCATTTCATGATATGTAATTGTTGACTTCCACGATCTGGATTAACTGGTTATTCTTCTATGACTTTTATAAGAAATTTTGTTAAAAAAAAAAAGGCTTCAATCATTTAAATAAATTGTATGATTAATTTTTAATAGCAATATCTTTTTCTCAATTGTATCTTTTTCTTAATTAATAATTAATTTACAAATTTCTAACTAATTATCCATGTTAGTGATTATTATAACATATTATCCATTATTATCCATTATCCATGTTATTATCTAGACATGAAAGTATTCTAATCACATCAATTATTATTAGATAAAAATAATTACAAAACTCTTAGCAGGCGATATAAATTATTACTAGATAAAAAAATTAAAGGTAAAAATCTAAAATCCCGAACCCTTTGTGTCAAATGCATCGTCAAGATACCAAGTCGCCATGTAAATATCATAATAAATGCACCAGTTAGTTTTTGCGGTAAAACAATATTACGCCGAAATCGATCACAATGATGTCAAATCATCAAGTAAACAAACAAAATGGCTGCCAAAGTTCGGTATTGTTGTAAAATGCTATTTCTCCAAAATTCATCGCCAAAAATCGCTATTACGCTAACAATAGCAGCCAAACAACTATCATGTCAAATTTTAATACTTAAATTGCTTTTACACCAAATTTTATCGCTTAAAACGCCGAATATTATCATTATCTTGCAAAAATTTTATTTCTGAAATGCTTTTACGCCAAAAGTTTTCATTAAACGAAATTTTATTTTTTAAATTGCTTTTACGCCAAAAAACATTACTTTATTGCTACATTTTACCACTAAGTGAAAGTTTATTCCGAAAACTTTTCGCCAAATATTATCGCTTTAACGCCAAATTTTATCACTATTACACCCAAAAAATTATGTCTAAATTGCCTTTATGGCAAATTATATCGTTTTATCGCCAAAATTTTATTACTATTATGGCAGAATTTTAATGATTTGCTTTTTCTCCAAATTTTATCGCTTTAAAGACAAAATATATCACTATTTTGCCGAATTTTTATTCCTAAATTGTTTTTACGCCAAATTTTTATCGTTTTATCGCCATATAATATGGAATTTTGTTTTGCTAACTCAGAAAAATGTATCATTATAACAACGATAATAATCGGTATAATGATAAAATTATGCCAAAGTTATTCACTAATACGCCAAATTATTTTTTTCTTTCATGCCAAAAAATAATTCATATTGTGTATGATGGCGAATTCGAATGATAAAACAATGTTAACAAAAAAGAAGAAACTAGAGAATAACTTACACTTTATTATGATATATCCTTTGTTGTAGGCAAAAACGATCTATCTATTGCCTCATTAAAACCTCTCCTTTCATAGGCGTATCAAATGAATGAAGAAAACAAGAATAACAGTCCAAAAACACTGAAAAATCAACACGATCCAGCGGCCTTTTTCTTCCGTGAACTAATGTTCTAAAATTAAATTTTTCTTCGCGAATTCATATAACTGTTGCCACAAAACCCTTAACTATATCAAAAGCATTAAAAACGAAGATCACAAAACCACAGAAAAATTTAATACTCTCGAGCGACATTTTCGTCGTGAAACATTAGTTCTAAAAATAAAAAATAAAAATTTTTTGCGCAATTCAAATAACGGTTATCACAAAACTTTAATTATGTCAACATCATTAAAAAGAAAATAATTATTTGATAATCAAACATAAGTTTTTGTTTTGTCGTTTGTTTCGTATTTTCATGAGTGGCAACTTCTTAAAAGTTTATATTCTGTATCAATAGCCGACATAGTATTTTATCAGAACAACCTCATATTAATAATTTATCGGAATAATTATTTAAAAGAATATGTATATTTTTCTTATTTACAATAAATATAAATTTTGCAAATAACTATGAAAGAAGCAATAAAATTATCACTAAATTGCTCTGAAAAAGAAGTTACGAATTCCTGTAATTACAGTATTGTAATCCTAATGAAATTGGCGAAATATTCCGGGTTTCAAGATTGGCTACTACCTCAGGGGTAAGTTTTCTAGATATCAACCGAATTAAATATTCTTGGCAAACGATTTTATTTAATAAAGCAAGCTGTGTTTTAAAAAACATTACTATGGAAAATTAATCTAAAGCAGTCAAATTTAATGCGAATTACACAGTGAAAATTTTGTATTGGTTTCGATTTATTATGAAAAGAATTTTTGATTGTTATATTTGATTTTATTTATTACAAAATATACTATAGCAGAATTCTAAAATACCACTAGTTTTGCGAATTATTTTAAAACTTTCTAACCAGAAAGCAGTTAGTTAATTCGAGAAACTCCTGTGCATCTCATTAGAATGATTCTTCATTGGAAAAATGGTAAGCCATTTCAAACTGATAAATAATGCCATGATTTGTTTGGTTTCATTTTATCTTAAATAGTTTATAAGTGATAAATTTGTATTTTTCTATGCTCAATACAACTTACTTACTAACAAAAAAGCTAAAGAAAACAAAACAAAATGAAATGAAAATGCTAGTGTATTAACTACTTACTAAATGAGAAAGTTATTCTTTAATATTCTTACTGAAATATTGTGTAGCACTAATTTTGTCAATTTTTGCAATGAATGATTACATTCAAACGATTATTAGATTCAAATGCCAAACAAGTTTTACATTTAAACAATTGTTACAAACTATTATTGCATTCAAATGATTGTTACTAACGATTATTGCATTCAAATGATTGTTACTAACGATTATTGCATTCAAATGATTGTTACTAACGATTATTGCATTCAAATGATTGTTACTAACGATTATTGCATTCAAACGATTGTTACAAACGATTATTACCAACTTTCAAACGATTGTTACAAACGATTATTACCAACTTTCAAACGATTGTTACAAACGATTATTACCAACTTTCAAACGATTGTTACAAACGATTATTACCAACTTTCAAACGATTGTTACAAACGATTGTTACAAACGATTATTACCAACTTTCAAACGATTGTTACAAACGATTATTACCAACTTTCAAACGATTGTTACAAACGATTATTACCAACTTTCAAACGATTGTTACAAAAGATTATTACCAACTTTCAAACGATTGTTACAAAAGATTATTACAAACTTTCAAATGATTATATACATTGCAAACTTAAGCCTTATTAATCAGTAACATAACTCTTCTAATTCGAACTCGATTATTATAATATTCAATATCATCTAATGTCCTGGCTGATTGAATTATTCTTTAACTGGTTCTTTTTTAAATCTACACGTATTCTATAACGTTCCTGCGACTTCTCTCCGTTTTGTAACTAATAACCTTGAAAATAAGCTTCTTTTTCGATTAAAGATTTACTTCATTTCCTTATATACAAATTACTGACATCAAGGATCTTTATTTTCTAGTTTTTATATTTTATATTTTATGATTAAAAAAACCCACTTGAATCTCTTATTTAAACTACCTGATTAATTTTTTAATAGTACAATATTTTTCTAAGTTCAAATTTATAATTAGTTTGTGATTTTTGAACGTTGTATGATTGCCTGAATAAAATATATAGAATATTTTGTATAAATAGAATATTACCATGAATAGATATTCATAGTGATATTCTATTTATACAAATAAACACTAGACAAAAACTATTTAGTATTCTAAAAGATGATTTTATTTAATCTGGTAAGCTGTGTTAGAAAAAAATTTTTCTTAATTACGTCCGAAAATTAATGTAAAAGGAACAAATTTAAAATGAATCTAAATCGAATCCTAAAATTTTATAAGATTTTTTTAAATTTAAAATATCTTTTTTCATTTTTAAAAATTTTTCAAAATATTACGTTTAATAAATAATGTATTAAATGGAATAATTATTTTAAAGCTGTAATCTCTTGGATTTTTTTTAGTTTCTACTCTTTTCTCTTGGAATTATAACGAAAATCCACACACACTTCTGTGTAAGGGACTGCAAGATAAAAATCCATGCTCCGTCTTTCAATATTTTGACTTTCACTATTTCAGTTCATGCCCATTTTCAATGTTTTCACTTTCAATATTCAATATTTTTTCAACAATTGAATTCATGTTCCGTTTTCAATGTTTTACTTTAATTACTCAATGTTTTCAACATTTCAGTTCCTGCTCCATTTTAAATGTTTTCACTTTCAATATTCAACTGTTTCAACATTTCAATTCCTGCATCATTTTCAAATTTTCTCTTTCAATATTCAATTTTTTTCAACAATTCAATTTATGTTCCATAAAAATTCCTGCTCCATTTTCAATGTTTTCAGTTTCAAAATTCAATGTTTTCAACATTTCAACTCATGCTCCATTTTCAATGTTTTTACTTTCAATATTAAGTTTTTTCAACATTTCAGTTCATGCTCAGCTTTCAATATATTTTTCATATTCAAACTCCATTTTCAAAATCTAAAATGATTTTTTATTTTTAAAATGTTAAAATTTAAAAAAAAAGACCATAATTCTTGAAAAAAGTTTGTTTACTTGAAAAAAGACCATAAATCTTTTAAAATTGCAATATTGGAAAAGATTTCATACACAATACATTAAAATTCCCAAAGAAATTCAATTTTTCTTTTTTTGCATATTTTTAAAAAATTTCCCTATATTTTCTTCATAATTTTCCCATTTCTTTTAAAAATAATCTGTATGAATTTATTTTTCATGCACATATAAAATGCATCCATCCAGCTACTGAGAACTTCCAAGTATCACACAGACCACAAGAGTATCCAAAATATCAGCACGATGAGAAGATGATTCGTAACTGACACTAACAAGAGATCTTTTGTGTCTGTTTAGAGGATTACTAGGGGTGGAGCTAATCGGCAGACGATTATATGGGGAGGGAGGATGCTTCTCTTCAATGCGCGTCAAACAAGAGGATGGTCTGCAATGAAGCGGAGAAGTTTTTGTCATCGTTGTGTAGCTCTTTGTGTCTCTGCCAGTAATCCGTTTATGTGCCTGAAGACATCTTCTCTTTGGTGACCGAGGTCCGGACGTTTGCTGGTTGCATTGTCAGGCAATTTTTTCGGGAGGGGAGCCATCGACCCACGACGGCAGTGAATCAAACGATTCTTGGATATTCGATACCGTTTTTCCGCTCAACTGTGTTCCAGCGTGTTCTTTCTCTCTCTCTCTTTTTTTTCTGTGGAAGATTCAGGGGAACTATCTATTGAACTTTTTTTTAAACTGTCTCCGTTTGTTTTGTGAAAAGGATCCAGTTGGTGGTTGAAAGATTTGGTGGAGTATTATGATTGATGAAAAGAACTGGAAACAGCGTATGGGATATTAATACCCCTAAATCTATTATTCCTCTTTTGTGTCGGTAGTAAATGTTCACCTGTCGCTGGAAACATTATGTGAGCATGAAAGGATGTTTTCAGTTTTTGATGAGAAAGAAGAAACACACTTTATATTCGAAGTGGTACAAATTCGATAAGCGAGGTCATATCGGTAAGGGGGGAAAAATGGGTTGGCAACGGATTAAAATGTTTCTTTTTCACTATTTACAGATACAACTATTTAATTTAAAATTTTCTCCTTTAAAAATCTACAGTTATTTATTTACTTATTTTTTTATATTAATAAACTTCTATCAAGTTGTTTTTTTTTTTTCTTTTTTAAAAAATAATTTTTTACATAACGAAAGTTTCAAATCTTTTTTACTAACGTTCGTTCCCTCCCCCCACACACACACTAAAAAAAGCCGTTACCCTTTTTATAAATATCACTCGATTTTATTAGATATACAATAAATTAAATATTTTAGCTAATAAGAATTTTTTATTTAATGACGCTTCTTATCGAAATTTGTAAAAAAATAAATAAAACAAACATTTTTTTATTTAAGAATTAAATAATAATAATAATAATAAATGTACAATCGAAATATCTCTCTATAGATTCAAGTCTATCTACCAAATTTTTGAGAAGATTATCGAAATTAGATTGATCTAAAACAATTAGTTCGTAGGTTTGATGATAACAATGTTTCTAACAAGTCTTTTTCTGCATTGGTGCAACAGCTCCATGGTGGGCCGAGACCATCTGTCTACTGGCAGATTTTGAGACAGGAGATGTTTACTTTTTGCGAAGTAGAGTTGTGATACCAGGCACCAGGTTGTGTGATAGAGGATGTTACCAGGATAGAGAGGATAAAGTTAGAAAAAACCAGGATAGTTACCAGGATAGAGTTTGAAAATTTTAAAAGAATTAGTGTTGTAAAAGAATGATCTCGTGGCATAATGATTAAAAACACCTGCTTGTAGCTCAATGGGTCCGAATCAGCAAAAAAAAAATATTGCAAGAGCCATATTGATATCAAAGTAAAGAGCATAGAATATGAATTTTGGGAAATACACTTTGCTCACATTTATGAAAATAATTCATTCTTTTTTTTCCGTCGACCATCATCGACCTTTTTTTGTTTCTTAACTCATTTTTTTTTCTATTCTCGTTTTTGCAACTTTTAGTTACCGATTCTGTAATTATCGTAATTAAAGCATTCTAAAGAAAAGTCTAATTTTTTTGTACAGATTTGGCAGAGGTTTTTGAGCACATCGACTGGGACATTGCTCATTTTGCTCACAATTCACTCGCTCATTTGCTGACTTTGCTCATATTTCACTCACTTACTTGCTCACTTTGATCACTTTGCTCCCATTTATGAAAATTCCTTTTTTTTTCTCTGAAGACAAAGGCCCATCAACTTTCTCCATCGACCTTTTTCTCTTTCTTAACTCATTTTTTTTTGTTCTCGTTTTTGAACTTTTATTTACTGATTCTGTTATTAATCGCACACAAAGCATTTCAAAGATAATTTTATTTTTTATTTATTTATTAATATTATTATTATTATTATTTATTCTTTTTTTGCTACTCAGATAGAATATTTGTACTTATTCCAAATAATTTTTTTTCTTCTGGTATTATATTACAGCTACAATCATGAATATTTCTCTAGAAACACTTGCTTACGAAAAAAAGGTAACAATAAAAAAATAATATTTAACAATACTTTTCACAACTGTAAAATTGAAAAAGTTATAAATGAAAGAAGAAAAGAAATGAAAAAAAAAGTTTCTAGTAGAAGTTACTTATTAATTTGCTTAATTTCACTGCATTAATTTTTATTAAATATAAGAAATTAAAATAAAGAAACAAAAAGTAAAGGAGAAATCCTGCCCTTTTTAATTCATCTAGGCTTTTAGGTCTTACGTTATAGCATGTTATTTAGCACAGAGCTTTAACATTATAAAAGCTTTTGAAATTTTAAAACTCAATTTTGTAGAAAATTATTAAGAAATGGGTCCTATTATATTGATCAGGTAATACCCTAGTCATGACCTATTCGTAGTGTAAATTTTAATCAAATTCATCACAATTAGTTCTTGATACCTGTTTATTAATTTCGAAATGTATCTTTATTTCTTAATTGAATTTTGGGGCCTGACGGCCGAGTGATTAGCGCTCTGGCACTCGGTGCCACGGGTTTCGGGATTGGGTTCTGGCGGTACCATGGATGGTTCGGTATCCACCTTAAACTATAGGTTTTGTCTAATTTGACTATAGAAAATTGGACGTAAGGATGACTACAGAGTAAAAAGAAAACGTCTCCTATCTCGAATTCTGCATGTAGGCAAACGGTCTTAGCCCACGATGGAGATGTTGCGCCAATGAAGAAGAGAAGAAAAATTTACTTTTATTTACAACTGTAATCCTCGTATTACAGTTTACGAGGGTATCGTTTTAAAAAAAGCTTAAAGTTACTGCCTTAAAAAAAAGAAGATTCATAGAATAGAAACTAATAAACTTCATTATTTTGATGAAAATATTAGCAGAAATTTTATATTTAAATTTTTAAGCTCTTCAAATATGTAATTTTAGATTTTACTCGTAACATATCAATATTTAAATAAGATTTTTTTTAGTTGAATATGCAATTGATTTCTTTAGCAAAATATTTTCAATTTAAACGGAAAGCTGAAATAAAGACATTGACAGAAAATACTTTAAATTTTAAAAAAAATTTCAGTGTTGTTTTGAACTTTTTTTCCCTATCAATATTTAAACGAGAATAAATTCAATAAAATAATAGCAATATAAACAATAGCAATACAATACAATGTTTAAAATATGTATAATAATAGCAATATAAATATTATAGAATATAAACAGTTAATACCAAATAACTATTTTTGTTAAAAAACATACGAAATATATCGTGCATAAAGTTGTTCATGTTAAAACTTTGTATTAATTACTATAATAAAACGTGGTGAATATTTATTTTAGGTTTTTATTTTAAAATGGACATAAATATTATTCTTTAAATAACATCATTTGCTATTAACAATTCACCAATGATATAAATAAGAATTTAACTGTTTTTAAAACAGTCATTTTATTTATTAATTTTGCTATAAAAAAAAGTACTCCACATAATTTCTTTTATCAATATTTTGCTTTAAAAATGCAAGAAAACTTCAATAGCTAACTGTTCTCAATTATATTTTCACCGAGCCAAAAAAAGCAATAAGATGTCAAGGCTCTTTTTAATTATTTAATCATACATGATTTCGTGCATTTTTTAAATTATTCATGTATTCGAAACAGAAAACTAGGCGTAGCCTCCAGTATCAAAACTGTTTAAGAAAATACAACAACCGACGATATTGTATTCAAAGCTTTCTGTCTCTGATTTGCATGCAGGAATGGCTTCTTTCCAATTTACAATTTCATGAACAGCCATCTTCTATGTAAATATATATGTATATAAACAATCCACGTTCTTTTTTTTATCCTTCCCATTCAAATAGAATACAGAATCGAAGAAATGAAAATAGATGTTCGCGGATTTTTTGGAACAGTGGCTATGAATTAATGAAGGCGTCGATTGCAGCTGCTCTGGTAAGGGAAAAAGGGAGGGGGAGACTGAAAAAAAAAACCATTAACACCCAAACCCCGGGCAAAAGTTTTTTTTAACGCCTCACCCCCTCCTATTTCGAACAGAAGCGAGTGTATCGAAGTAGCAAATTTTTCGAATCGTCGGTGTGTGAAAAACTTCAAATTTTTCCCGCGCAATCAGAGATTGTCCTTTGCAATTTTTTTTTTTTTTTTTCTAGCTCCCAACTGAATTATTTAGATCTTTTTAACATTTTTTTTTTTTTTTTTAATTCCCAGCTATTTATTGTAATTTAAAAATTTTCCGGTTGTAGGAACTGAAAAATTAACTGAAGTCACATGCTATTTCACAAATTTTTAATTCAATTTTTTTTTATCTTGAGCTCCTGATACATTTGTTTATGATTATTTCATGCAGAAATTGTTAATTCAGTTGTTTTGATTTTGAGCTCCTGATACATTTGTTTATGATTATTTCATGCAGAAATTGTTAATTCAATTGTTTTGATTTTGAGCTCCTGATACATTTGTTTATGATTATTTCATGCAGAAATTGTTAATTCAATTGTTTTGATTTTGAGCTCCTGATACATTTGTTTATGATTATTTCATGCAGAAATTGTTAATTCAGTTGTTTTGATTTTTAGCTCCTGATATATTTGTTTATGATTATTTCATGCAGAAATTGTTAATTCAGTTGTTTTGATTTTGAGCTCCTGATACATTTGTTTATGATTATTTCATGCAGAAATTGTTAATTCAGTTGTTTTTGATTTTGAGCTCCTGATACATTTGTTTATGATTATTTCATTTGTTAATTCAGTTGTTTTGATTTTTAGCTCCTGATATATTTGTTTATGATTATTTCATGCAGAAATTGTTAATTCAGTTGTTTTGATTTTTAGCTCCTGATATATTTGTTTACGGTTATTTTATGCAGAAATCGTTAATTAAATTTTTTTGATTTTGAGCTCTGATACATTTGTTTATGATTATTTCATGCAGAAATTGTTAATTCAGTTGTTTTGATTTTGAGCTCCTGATACATTTGTTTATGATTATTTCATGCAGAAATTGTTAATTCAGTTGTTTTGATTTTTAGCTCCTGATATATTTGTTTACGGTTATTTTATGCAGAAATCGTTAATTAAATTTTTTTGATTTTGAGCTCCTGATACATTTATCAACATTTTATGCAGAAATTATTAATTTACAAAATTGTGACAGTCCTCTTGATAACATAATATTTTGCTAAAAGACTTCTATTTCGACTTACAATTTTAATTGTAAGTTGAAATAGAAGTTTTCCATTGTAGTTCCATTGTTAGATGCTAGAAACAATGGAAGATGATATGAGTAGTTGAAAAAAATTGATATCACATCAATATAATGTGTTTCTGTATCGATTATTCATAAGATATTCGCTATTCATAAGAAATAATGCATATGGTTAGTGGAGTTTTTAAGTTTAATAATATTTCTGAAGATCCAAAAAACCATATAGATCATATCTGATAGTAACACAAGAAATAGACATCTTTTCATTAACGCTAAAAAGAAAAAAGAATTCAAGTTTATAAGAAAGAGAGAATTCTTTGAAGAATCTAGTAAGAATTCTTTTGAGAATTCTTCAATTATAGAATTTCAAGAAGATAACAAAAAGACGATGAAATATATTTTTAAAAATATTTCTCAAACAAAAAAAAATTAAAATTATTTTTATTTGAAAGTTTTTACAAAATTATTTTTTCCCTTTAAAAATTTTTAAATTATTAAATTAGCAGAAAATTATTAAATACAAATGTGAAAAATATACTTAACTTCACAAACATTTAAATTATTTTTCTAGAAAATTTTTGATTTTCACCCTAGTGAAATATCCCATGAATTTCCAAATCACGTTTTGAAGTACGTATATTGATAAGATTATTGAATATTAAGAAATACGTAATTCTTTTATGGATAATTAATCGTTGGGAAATGTAAGGAAATGAGCACGCTTATAACTTGACAAAAACTGAAGGTAAAAATTACAAAATTCATCTTTATCTTTATATCACATAAAATAAGACATGCTTTCTTTCCTTTTTATTAAGAAGCTTGAATTTTTTCGAAGAAAAAAAAATCATGGAATGATTTGTTTTTCTTTTGCTTAAATAGCAGTTAGGTGACAAAGGACAATTAACGCTGCCAGCTTTAAAGTTACAACAAGCCATGGTTGTTTTCAGAATCATTCTTGTTAAATTGAAAATAGTAAGTATAATTACACGCCAATTCTGCAATGCCACAGTAATAGCTTGAAACTTCATAGTAAATTTTTATTTCATGTTACAGATAATATTGAATAGCCGGATCTTCTTTATTCTCGCGTGTATTGAAATGCAGATCCTATTGACGATTGCCTGATAAATGCAACATTATTTTTGAAATAAAAACAATCTGTAATCAGAAATTCTTGTTAAAATCATTAGGATGCTGTAAAAATCTCTAAGAAATTTGCAATTAATCCAAAGTTCAATCTTTGAATTTTGTCTTAAGGAATAAAACACATTTTCAATCTAATCTTCAAACAAATTTTCAAACTAACAAATCACTGAATTTATTGTAAATTTTATTTTGCTCAAAATAAATTCAGAGATTCGTTATGTAACAAACTTCTTCAGTGGTTCTCAAACTATAGGACATGCCTCCCAGGGAGGGTTTAGGTTTGTTTCTCTCTTTTTTTTTTTTTTTTTTTTCACATTTAAGGCTAATTAGAACGGAAACTACAATTTTACGTGGATTCCAAAATACTAACAAACAGGATACGAATCTGAAGCACGAAAGGCCAGAGAGCTAGCCAATTGGCCATCAGATCGCCCCTCCGGAGGGCGCAGACAGTAGGTTGCACATGTTCCTATAAATAAAAATTTAATCATTTAAGTAAATCAAAATATAAACAAGAGATATTGTGAAAGAACTCTTTGATAAATTATTACGAACTTCATCATTGTTAATTAATATATAAAATGTAAACAATAATCGATTTTTATTACAAAAAATATTAAAAATCAGGATTCTTTTCTCAACAACAAATTTATACAAAAATGTTTTTTTTTATTTGACTGCTTTAAAATCAGAATTTAAATCCTAATATTTTTTAATAACTTAAAGAAATCTTTCTGATAATATATGAAACGAAGAGACAATTCTTAAAAAGAAGGCTACTCATTTCATTAATAATATTGAAATACTTTATTATTTTTGCACTGAGAAAATAATTATTTATAATTAATCCTCGTTGTAGCATATCAATTGTATAGAAACACAACTAATACTAAAATGAATTTTCAGATTAAAATATCTATAAAATTAACCTGGGAACCTATATTAAACTAATTAAAATATCAATTTTAATTAAGATTTAATGATGAAAAATTAAGCGACACACAATTGAATTTTCCATTGCTAGAATTGGAGAAGTAGGGGCAAATGCTTAAAAGTTTGAGTGCCTTTGAATTATTTGATTTGAACATAAAAGATGATATTGGAAAGATGATGATGATATAGATATAAAAAATGATATTGAAGATATATTTTGGCTTCCAAAATAATGAATTATTTTCAATATGAGGGACTATACTGACGAATACTAAAACTATGAACTATATACCTAAATTAGGAATCATTAATATGATCATTTGTTTTTTCAATATATCATCCTTCGATAAATCAACTGTTGCATACGTATTCATTAAGAGTCCATATACTTTAAACATAGTCGTATTAGTGATAGGTGAAATAGAGTGGAAGATATTTGGAACTGTTATACATTTTTATTTTTGAATTTTGAATTCCTTTCAAGAGCTTCTTGAATACTTGGAATGCTATTGCCATGCAAAATTTTCATCTCTCCTGTTCAATATTTATTTAACTCCACTGTTATTTTCTCAAGAGCCTCGCGAAAATGTTATGTTATAGTAGATGAGCCGTTAAGAGGTTTTATTCCTGTCTATGACTATGTTTAAAGTATATGAACCCCCCAATTAGTAAATATGCAACAGATGATTTATCGAAGGATGAGATAGCGAAGAAACAAAGGCATATATTATTGATTCTTAACATTCAGATATAAAATTCACAGTTTTAGTGTTCCTCAATATAGTCACTCATATTGAGAATAATTCATTATTGTGGAAGCCAATACCTTCAATATAATTTTTTTTATATTTATTGTTCAAACCAAGTAATCCATTGGCACTCAAACTTTTAAGCATTGCGCCCCATCCATCCGATTCTAGCAAAGGAAAATTCAGTTATGTGTCGCTTATTTTTTCATCATTAAATAGCATAAAAATATTGATATTTTATTTAGTTTAATATAGGTTCTCATGTTAATTTTATAGATTTTTTAAAACTGAAAATTCATTTTAATATTAGTTGTGTTTCTATACGGTTGATTAGTTACAATGGGGACTAATTATCAATACTTATTTTCTTAGTGCAAAAATAATCAAGCATTTCCTTATTATCAATGAAATACGATTGGTTAGTTGCAAAGTGGACTGACGTCCATGTCTGTGTTTGCCAGCTGCATTAGAAAGAAAAAAAAAAGTGGACTAGTTATAAATATTAGTTGCTAATTATAAAAGTTGCTAGTTATAAATATTTATTTTCTTAATGCAAAAATAATAAAGCATTTTAACATTATCAATGAAATATTTAACCGCCTTTTTAAGAATTATTCCTTCGTTTCGTATATTATCAGGGAAATTTCCTTAAGTTATTAAAAAATATTAGGATTTAAATTCTGATTTAAATACACTACCTAGACAAAGGCCCATACACTCTAAAAAGAAAGACAGGCTATGCAACTAATTTCTAAATAAAAAATTTATTATTTACTGTAGTAATAATGATGTTATTCAGTACAGTCGCATGATGTCTATAGAGCAAAGGTGCGCATATCTACGAGTCCCAACATTACTATTTTGTATTCGTGGTAAATACATATTGTCACTATTCAGCTTCAAATCATCCTATTTCTAATGGACTGCTCATCGATTTACTGCCGATAGGCGAGGTTAAAAAAATATCTGCTTAGATGTCGCAGATAGTGGACTTTGAAAGGCGTGAGAAAGGCTAATTTCGGCCCCGTAATTGGCCTTCCACTCCCGACTTACACAATGGACGGCACTCACATTTCATAACTCCCCTTCATTCTAAAAAGCACTTCGTTTTGTGCGAGGGCCTCGTGTTCCTGCCTATTCACGACCTCGCGCCTGAACGTATTTCAATTTTTTTTCCTCTAACAGAAACCCTCTTTTAACATTGCGCACCGTTACTAAAACGAGATATATTTTGATGGATCCTATTTAACAGGAGAGAAAAACCATTATATTCCCCCTGCTCATCCCCCCTTCCCCGTTTTTTCTTTCTGCCACTCTTTTTTGATTACCGAAAATAGAAAGAGAGATAAATAGTAGTCATGGACTTTACTTCTCTTTTAAGGGTTGGATCAGAATTACTGATGGATGATAGTTGCAATTTAATTTGACATTAGTTGTGAATTAGATTAATTAATCAGTTGTATCTATTTTTGGTAACCAATTAGATTTATAATAATTATATAATTTAATTGATCCTGCATTGAATTTATTATGTTCTTCTTCTTCAATAGCTCAACAGCCCCATAGTAGGCCAAGGATTCACATTTGTTATCAGTTTCATTAAATATTATGTGTCAGTCAAATTAACTCCCTGGCACTACAGCCCCATGGTGGACCAAGGCCGTCCGACTACTGGCAGATTTCGAGACAGATGTTTTCTTTTTACAAGATAGGATTGTCAACACTACGTCAAACAGTCATAGTAGGCTAGTACCTACGGTTTAAAGGGGATTCCTAGCCACTACAAACATCCATGGCACGTCGGGTTTCGAACCTGAAAACTTGTGGCGCCTGAGCGCCAGGCACTTGGTCATCATGCCCTCAAATGTATACTAACAATTATAAATTAAATAGATTAGCCAGTCAATATTGAAGGATTTAATATGTTTCATTTTAAACAAATCAAATCTGTTAAATTCTTATTTAAATTATGTATCAACTAATTAACATAATTGGGTTTATAGTATTCAATATGAACTTGTCACATCTACCAATCAAGTTAATAGATTGTTAAACTACTTATATTAATAAATCCATTAGAAGAAATGTATGCGATTATAAATTAAATGGATTAATTTATGAAAGAAAATGAGATCATGTTAAGTTAATCAGATTAATTAATCAAATAATATTGGTATTAGTAAGCTACATCAACCAATTAAATGAAATAAGAATTCATCTTCATTGGCGCAACAGCCCCATGGTGGGCCAAGACCATTTGCCTACTGGCAGATTTTGAGACAGGCGATGTTTTCTTTTTGAGAGGTAGGGTTGTTAGACTTGTGCCCAACGCTCTACAGTGATTTAGACCAGGATATACGGTATAAAGTGGATAAATAGGAATTACTAGCATTAAACTAAATCAATCAATTTAAAATATATCTATATATCTTCATAATATATCAATTTATAATAATATCAATTCGGTGTTCTATTGTACATTTATTATAGTAATTGTTTAACCTTTCACACTAGTGAATCCATTTTATGCAATCGATAAATTTAATACATCAGTTTAATTTATTTTTTTACGCAGCTAATCAATAGAAGATGAAAAATATTTCATGAATCCTATCTAAAATTTTTACTTTTTTTTTTTTTTTTTTTTTTTTTGCATATTTAGAGGTATTAGTTATTATATTTGGATGAATCGAACCAATTAAATAAACCATGTATTTACTACAATTTGAAATAATTTTTAATTAGACAAGGTGAACATTTTTTTCATTGAAGAAACAATATTAAGATAAAATAAGACTTAATTTATAATATTATCTTTTAATAAAATTATTATTATAGATTTGTTATATTGATTAATTGATTGATTACTCGTTGCTGGGCGTCATCGCAGTCACTCCTGCTGTATAACCACCACCACCACCAACAACAACAAAAAATAATAATAAACAAACAAATAAAAAATAAATAAATAAAATAAAAATAAAAAACATTAAAAGTGACTGAGTTGCGACTTTTTTTAAATCTTTCAGTTTTTAAGTGACCACCTTGCGTTATAAAAAAATATTAAAATACTGAAAAGATTTACTATTCTTTTTAGGAGAGACAGAAAATGTCCTTTGATGAATAAGTAGTGGGCAACAGGACTGGATGAAATCTCAACTTTATCTTGATGATTTGGTTTTTTTTTTTTGTCCATGAATGATATCTTTTAATGTACTAATTTAAAACTAGAATGTCTAACTATAGAAAAAAATTTCTGCGCCATTTCTGAGTTTTTTACATTTTTACGTGGTTTTTATCAAAATCAAAAATATGGTTTCGTGTGTTTTTAAATTCGTTTTAAAGAGAAATTTTATATAAGGAACTGTAATGTCAGTTCATGGATTAATCAGCAGTAAAAATTTGTAATTTTCTATGAAAATAAGGTGTGTTTTTTTTTTAAATTTTTGTTCGAAAAATTTGCTAAGCTCTATTTTCTGATGCCAGATTTATATTTATTAACATTTTTGGAAGACTTTCATATTATTTACAAAAAACTTACAATACTTTGTACAGTACTTACGTACAATAATTTGCAATATTCTAAATTTATATTTTATTCAGCTCTCTTAATGACGTGTTATTTATTAATACTCTGAAAACTTCTCATAAACAATAATAAAATAAATTTCAACTTTAACTATAAGTATTTCATAAAGTTCTTGTTGTTTCTTATCTCCCTTAGTAGACCTCTAGACCAAGCCCACGAACCCGTATGGACTCATGGTTGAAGGGAAAGAGGGCAGCTTCTGTTGTGATGCAGCACCCGTAGATAGAATTCTGACTTGGCTCAGTGACTCTGACTTCGTTACGGGGTAGGGTTATCAGCCCTACGTCCAACAATCATAATAGACCAGAGACATGTGGTTTAAAATGGATTCCGAATCACTACAAATATCCATGGTACCGTCGGAGCTTGAATTTGAAACCTGTGGCACAGAGAGCCAGAGCGCTAGTTACTCCGCTATTTAGGCCTATAAAGTACTTATTAAAGTTCATGGTATATAAATAATAGACAGAAAAGTTTTAAAAAATAATTACGACATTTAAAGAACCATTTGTTTATGTTTGCTTCGATGTAAGTCATCCAAAATGCAGAGTTTTTAAGAATTAACTATTACCTTATATAAGTTTTACCTATAGTTAAGAACATGAGTTATGATTAATATAATATAGTTAAAGCGTGACAAAACACTAACAGTTCTTCTAGAACCTAGAAAGGAAAAAGTTCCTATCAGTTCTGTCTTTCTCAACGAGGTTTCACAATACTCTGAGAGCAAAAAAAAAAAAAAAAATATATATATATATATATAAAAAATGGCAAATAAAAGAGAGGTGAAAAGAGCACTCATAAAAGAGCCCTTTTAATAAGAGATAATCGAAGTTAAGCGAAAGTAATATTTTGGGTGGTAAACATTGGCTCTACCCAAATAAAAAGGGAGAGCCTCCCTCTAATGAAGTGGAGATCGACTTGCCATCGGTCAAATTTAATTAAATCCCCCTCGACTGGCATGCCAGGAATGCGAAGCCGGTATTTGCCAGTGTGGCCAGTGCTTTATCGCCTTCCCCCGAACCCAACCCCCGCGTGAACTTGTTGCTCGAGCCTTTCATAATAATCGCCCGGCGAATGTAATAAGACAGCAGAGCAAATATTTCAATAATGAATGTGTCCCCGAAAAGTTAGTGTGAAGCTTTGCCATTTGCCATCGAAAAAATTCATAATCGATAAAGGGGGCTCTCTCTCTAGTTTAATAAAGCGCAGTGAAAAAATGCGAAGCAGTAGCGGATTATTGTTGATTAAGTTTCTTTATTGAGCGTATAGTGAAGGGGAAAGCAGATAATAATAAGTTGAACAGTTGCATTATAATTTCGTACGAAGCTACTGAATGAAGCTCGTGAATTAATTTTTGTATTATATATTGCTTCAATATCACTTTCTTGGAATATACTTTCTAATAACCGAAAAGGAATTCCTTGTTGATTAATCTCCATTATATAGAATACTTAATAAGCTTTTATTTTAACAATGAGTGTGTCCCCGAAAAATGAATAGAAAAATGTGAAGATTTTCTATTTGTAATAATAAATATATCAAACAAAAGTTTAGATTAAGTTACTCTTCAATTTTATCATAATGTGATGGAAAATAAACTGAAAGGCAATTTTTGTATTGTGAAGTATTTTTAAAAAAAAACATAAATATGTCAATCAAAAGTTTAGCTTAAGTTACTCTTCAATTTTATTATATATGCAAAAATGAAAACCTAATCAGTATAAACTCTATTATCTTAACTTTTCTTTTTTAAATTTTTTTTTTTTTACTATTAACCTAACTTTATTTTTCCTTACCTCCTTAAATTAAAAAAATTAAAAATAAAAATGCAATTAAAAAAAGAAGGCCTTTTATCGATATACTTACCAATGCTTTCTATTGCAAATGGCAAATTTCTATGATATTCTCTTTGCAAATTTACTATTGAATTATTTACTTTTTAATTGACTTTTGAAAAAAATTAAAAATAAAAATGCAATTAAAAAAAGAAAGCCTTTTATTTATATACTTATGAATGATTTCTATTATTTTATGAATGATTTCCACTGAAAATTTCAAATTTCTATGGCAGTTTCAGTGCAAATTTAACATTGAATTATTTACTTACAGAATGACTTTTATTAACATGTCAACAATAAACGCTTTTAAATTCTCCAATTATTATTAGAGTTTATTCTGATTAGTTTTCCTTTTTGGATATATAATAAAATTATACTAAATGAAAAGCTAAACAAAAAATAATCAAGAAATTAAAATAAGTTAATAAAATGAGTTTCATAAATAAATTATATATAAATTAAAATAAGTTTCTTATCAAAAATTTACCTATTGATTAACTTTCACTATGCGAGGAATTCAGTAAGCAAATATTTCAATAATAAATTTCTTGAAAATTAAAATAAAAACATTACTATTTACTAAAAATAAAAATTAAAAAAATAAATCTAATACAAAAGTAATCATTGTTAACGGATAAATAAATACAATGCAAAATTAATCATTGTTTAACGGAAAAATAAATATAATACAAAAGTAATCATTGCTTATAAATTTATGTTATTGAAAAGCAGACTGTAAACTAAATTATTACTTTTAAAATATGAAATTTAAAATTCTTCGAAATATTTTTCTTTATAAATTTATTGATACTTAGATTTAACTATATCATAAAGATTTCCCAATACTTCGTATGACATTTAGAAAGTCAAACAAAACTTTGAAATATCTTTTTGATAGAACAAAATTACTGTCAATAGTAACATAAAATAATTAAGATTTATTAATAATTCAACTTCAGGTTTTTAAATGAAGAATTTTTGAAGGATTATGAAAATAAAAATTACGAAAGAAATAATTTTACATTATCTTGAAAGGTGAGTATTAAGATTTGTATTCAATGAACAAATATTTCTTCTTAATGTTTATATTTTCTCATTTACCATTCATTATTTGACCTATAATTTTTCTCTAAATAAATAAACGGATTCAGAAAACCAATATTCCGTAACATTTTCAGAAGTTGTGAATTTTCTCATCGTCAGAAAAGCTGAATACATCATTTTGGTATGTATACATTTAAAATTTAATACTAAACTTTTTACATTTAAACCGGCTGAACATATTAAGGTTATCAAGTGAGCAATGTATTTACTTCCTTATAAAATACACAGTCCAGTCACATTAATGTGACCACCACCTACTTTCACTGGATAATTATATGAACATGGTTCACTGGAGTTGGCATGGCTCAATATCCCAGTGAACACCTTCAGAAACCTAATTGACTCTCTTCCTGCACGTCTCGCAGCGGTCCGCTCTGCCTAAGGTGGCTATTCTGGCTTTTGACAGGTGGTCACATTAATGTGACTGGACTGTGTATATTCCTTTAAAATTACAAGGATGGATTTACAAGGAATATATTCTCTATTGCTCGCTTGAACCTTAATATGTTCAGTCGATTTAAATGTAAAAAATTACATTTTTTACATATATATATACATAAAATTATATTCCTTTATATTAAAATAGGTAAACATTAATTATTATTTGTAAAAAACTACTCCAAATAATTTCGCTTAGTTGAATAATAATCTAAATAATATATATATCGATATATTATTTCTATTTTATATAAATTACTGTCAACAATTTCTCCAAAAGTAGCTTCACCATTGACTTGTTGACCACCCTTGTAGTCTACGATGTTACATCGCACAATATGCTGTTATCATTCATAAAAAAAGAAAATCAATGATGTGCATCTATCCATCCCGCCATATGGGCCTGGCCACCTAAGCAAACTAGACTAGTACAAAGCAGGGTATCATCTTACCGGCACGATGGGGCGGTCCCTTTTGTTCTTGTTCAACGTTCCTCACAGCCCCCTTTTTTTAACAGACACCACATCCAACCAACCCTCCGTTGTCAAAAAGAACAAATAAAGAAGACGCCCAAAGTAAAAAAAGAGAAAAAAAAAAACTTGTCAATAATAAAGACAGGGTTGAAGGGGAAAAAAAAGCAATTCCCACAAAAACTACCCACTAAAAAACAATGTGTCATCCGGAGCAGTTACCATGTATGGTAGATAGCTGATAAGCATAGCATGTCGTCGCCGTAGATTGAGTTTCTTACTTTCAACCACTTGATGATAGTGTGAAGGAAAAAAAAAAAGGCGCGAATCCGTCAGTTGCAGGGGTCAGGGAGGTAGCAAAGGCAGCTGACTGCGGGACTTGTAACTAACCTCCCCCCTTCGTGCTTCCATTAATATTAAGCCTGGGCAACCTCTCAGAAACATGTCCCTTTTATTGATTCCGGAAGGCACTCTAACGTCTCCCGGATACTTTCCTGTCGTGTGCCCTGTTCTTGCTTTTTTTTTTTTTTTTTTTAATGACATTCATCAGTTTCTTCTTTTGTTTACTTAGGGGCAGAGGAGTAGGGTGTCTTCGTTTCAGAATACATGTTGCTCAACTTTTGAGTGGCAGAGAGGATTTTTTTTTCCCCTGGTGTATGAATTTCTTTGGATTATTTGCATTTAACAGACTATGACTCGTCTACTCGCCGTTTACATAGTTGCATTTTGTTCCTTTTTAAATTATAATTTTATAATGGTATTTTAGTTTTATTTAAAGATATAATTTTATGAGGGTATTTTGGTATTATTTTTTTATATAATTTTATGATGGTATTTTAGTTTTATTTTATGATGTAATTTTCCATTTTTTTTTTTTTATACTCATGAAATTCAACTTTTGAGTTGCAGAGAGAATGTTTTTCTTTCTCTGTGTGGATTATTTCCATTTATCAAACTATGACTCGTCTATTCACCGTTTACTTTTCTGCATTTTGTTCCTATTTTTAAATATAGTTTTAGGATAGTATTTTAATTTTATTGATATAATTTTCCTTTTTTATATATTGTCAAGTTATTCAACTTTTGAGTGGCAGAGAGAATTTTTTTTTTCGTCTGTGTATGCATTTCTTTGAATTATTTGCATTTAACAGACTATGACTCGTCTAGTCACAGTTTACTTTGTTGCATTTTGTTCCCATTTTTAAATATAACTTTTTAATGTTATATAGGTTTTATTTTATGATATAATTTTCTTTTTTTATACTCATGCCATGCAACTTTGAGTGGCACAGCGGATTTTATTTATTTATATATTTATTGTGCGTCGGTGTGTGTATTTCATTGGATTATTTGCAGTTAAAAGACTATGACTCGTCTATTCACTGTTTACCTTGTTGCATTTTGCTCCTATTTTTAACTATAATTTTATGTTGGTATATTAGTTTTATTTTATGATATAGTTTTTCTTTTTTTTTTTTTTTATACTCATGCCAATCAACTTTTAAATGGCAGAGTTTAAAGTTTAAAATGCATACTGTAATGTATTATCTTTTGTTTCTACTTATTTAATTGCGATTTTATTTTATATTAGTATCGTTGCAATCATTTTTATTATTTAAAATTATATTAAATACATTAAAATTTATACCTCCAGCTGCAAGATATTTGAAACTTTCCAATATACTGTTATTTTATGCTGTAATCTGTGGCATTTTATTTATTTATTCATTATTTTTTTTTTAAATTGGAAGTTCCACCTTTTGAAGAGATTAATTTTTGCCTCTGAAGCAACTCTTTTGAATATTATTATTTAATTATTTGTTATCATTAATTAAAGTATTTCAAAATGTTTATATTTTTTATAATTTTAAACTAAGAAGAAATTTAAATCTTCAAAAACAATATTCTTTTTAATACGCTTTTATTAGCTTCACCTGTATGTTTGTATGTATGTTTGTATGTATGTATGTATGTTTGTATGTTTGTATGTAACTCACTTTTTGGGCTCGATTTTGGGACTGATGGCGCCATCTACTGGCGAGTCAGTCAACTGATCCGCGATCGAATTGCGCTCTTCCTATTGGCCCAAAATTTCGGTGGCTAAAAGAGGCGGATCTCAAAGGCATAGGAGAGCGATCATGTCGAATTGCGCTCTTCCTATTGGCCGAAAATTTCGGTGGGTAAAAAGTATGTAAGCTTAGCGGATAACCGGCCAAGTGGAAAACAAAGTAAAAACAATTATACTTTAAAAAAAAAAAAAAATATGCTTTTAGAGTTAATCAGACTAAAAAGTAAAAAAATAAATTAATAGTTTAAAAAAACTAAAAATACAACGCTTTTAGAGTTAATAAAACTAAAAAAGTAAAAAATAATTGTTAACATAAGAATAAAATGACTGACGAGAAAATGAATGTCACTGTTCTAAAAGCGTGGGGTGCTTTGTATGACATTTTTAAACTAACTCTGCATTTCGGAATGAAACTAGTGAAAAATTATAACGATTGATATCGAGCACCCCACGCTTTTAGAACAGTGACATCCATTTTCTCGTCAGTCATTTTATTCTTATGTTAACAATTATTTTTTACTTTTTAGTTTTATTAACTCTAAAAGCGTTTTTTTTAGTTTTTTTAAACTATTAATTTATTTTATCATTTAAATATAATTTTGATTCTCTATAATTTTTTAAATTTTTTAAATTTTAAACGTTTAATGCAGTTTTTATTCTTAATCAAAAATCAATACTACGGAAAGAATAACAAAACTCTCAAAATAATTGCTTCTATTAATCAGTAAAGAAACCACTTACTCTTTCTATTTTATTTGCACTAATCTGATTTTTTCTAAGCAAAATTTTATTTCTTCGAATTTTATTTGTATATCTATATTATTGTCACTCACCACTATGCACAACGAATTTTACTGTGTCCTGTATTTCAGTAAAGTATTTAGAAAGTTTATTTTATTAATGCTTACATTTTTTCAAAGATGGTAACCAACAAATATGCTTATTTTGTGTATTACAATTTAATTACTAATTCCATATTTTTGTTTGATAATTGGCAAGGACATTTAATAAAAAAAAATTAAATACCTTATTTTTGTTAAGATTCATTTATTTTCTATTACTAGATGTTCCTTAATTGTTAAATTATTCAATTCCTTCTATTAGCTCACACTCTCCCTATATATATCTTGTTCAAATTTTCAATCGTTCATAAAATACTTTACTTGCATATACCAATAGCATAAGTTGCATTACCAATATATGACGCCAGATAAACTTGAATGAAAATTATTTATAAAGGACTTTCTGCAATAGAGTGAAAAAAAAGTAGGAATTGACTTTAAAAAATCTTTTTTTTTTTTCATATTCTTGTTTATCTAATGGTAAATAGTTATTATTTATCTAATGGCAAACTACTAAAATTTTACAATTTTATATCATTATTTTTATTTCTCTTATTTAATTTTCTCTTATTTTATTTAATTTTTATTACCTTATTTATAATTGGCTTTCCCTAGTAACAGTTTGTGACGAACTCAAAAATTTAACTTAGCCAAATTAAATAATCTTTATTAGTAATTAATGATTATTAACATTATGCTGAATAATAAAAAAAAAATTTTTTTTTAATTATTTTTATTTTATAAATTAAAAATTATTGCCTAAGAATATTGTAAAATGACTTACTATTAATTTTCTTTCAAAATCTCTTCAATTCACAAAAGAAGTTTTATAACTACTTTTGTGAATTTGAAAAGATTTTAAGTTATAAATTATTTCATTTAATTTATAAAGTAATTTATAATTTATGTTATTAAATTATTGTAAATCATTAGGTGTGTGAAATTAATTTTAATAAAACTAAAAAAATTTTATTGTTTTTTTAATTAATAACTTGTTTTTCGATTGTATTCTTTCTTCCGCAGCATTGGAATTATTTTTTGCAAATCGTTTGTTTGTTTAATTGTGTTAAAAAATATTCTTTTCCATCGTCCATTGAAACAGAAATCATGTCAGTTCCTGTTTTATTTCCTTTCTATAATTTAAAAATACATTGCGATTGTTAAATTATTGTAAATCATTAAAGAGTTTTTGCATAACATTTTTTTATCGTGCGATCTTTTTTTCTTCCTAGCGCGCATGCTTATAGGAAACATTGTACCTATGGCGCATGCATATCTGTAATACTGCACTACTGAGCTATTCCTATGAGCATGCGCGCTAGGAAGAAAAATATCAGATAATAAAAAAACGTTATGCAAAAACTCTCTATTAGCTGCTTGAGATTAATTTTAATAAAGCCAAAAAATTTTTATTGTTTTTTTAGTTAATAGAGTTTTTTAGATATTCGTAATCTAAAAACAAATTACGATTATATAGGACGTCCGTTAGCTTTTTCTCTGAGCGCGCATGTTCATAGAAAACTGAGCATGCGTATCTGTAATAATGCTTCTTATGACCATGCGCGCTAGGGAGAAAAAGCTAACGGACGTCCTACGGTAACTAACGTACGGTATGCAAAAACTCTCTAATATTACGTTGTTAAATATTTTTTCTTCCGTAGTATTGAAATTATTTTTTGCAAATCGTTTGTTTGTTTAATTGTGTTAAAAAGATATTCTTTTTCATCGTCCATTGAAAAAGAATTCATATTAGTGTCCTGTTTTATTTGTTTTCCATAATTTAAAAACAAATTGCGAATAATTATTAATGTTTTTAATTTTTAACACTTAAATTTTATGGATTATATGTTTTCGGTATTTAATTAATTTCAGAGAACAATAAAAACCTTTGTTCAAGCATTTAGAATAACGTACTTGCTATTCATGTCTCCTCCGCAATCAGCTACTTTAATATCAATTAAATTTAAATCACATTTTCAATTTTCTCCATTTATATTTCGGTGGAATTTTCTTTTTCTTTTTTTCTTATTACAATTAGATTTTTAAGTACCTGCAAATGTATGTTTAAATCTTAAAGGTACAAATGAATAACCGCAATGAAACGGAACCCTCATAAATCGAATTCAATTAAAAGTTTCTTTCTTTATGTGCCTCCTCCCCATTCAAAACTGTTCCTTTTAACCGAAACCACGTAGATTTCCCCATACTTCAGTTTGAATACTGCCGAACAACAATAGAAACAGACGGCATCACGAATTGCGAAATGGAAAATGTTATTCCAAGAATCCTTTTCCGTCTTCCCCTTCCCCCTTGAAAAGGAAACGAATACAACAAAAAAAACAGACGATCTTCACCCACAACAATCGTAGCAGTTTGTGGAATACTAGTATATGTCCCAGGACGAACTACATTTGTAGATAATCTGAGCATAATAATACATACTGAGCATACTAAAATATTTTTTGCTGAACTTGAAATATAATGAATTATATTTAAAAAAAAAAAAAAATAAGTGTACAGCCTTTTTTTTTTTTTTTTTATATAAAACTTGTAATTGATAGTAGTATATTATAATAGCGCATGATTATTGACGCTTCTTCTTCATTGGTGCACCAGCCCCATGGTACTGGCAGATTTCGAGACAGGAGATATTTTATTTTTACGAGGTTGGGCCTGAAGGCCAAATGGCTCTGGCGCTGGGTACCACAGGTTTTGCTACAGGGTAGAATCCCGGCAGTGCCATGGATGTTTGTAGTGATTCGGAAACCACTTTAAGCCGTAGGTCCCGGTCTCATATGACTGATTTTACATCATCCCCAAAATGTAAAGGGGCAACTCAGCTCTAGGCACAGTGAGTGGTGTGGTGTGGTGTTGTAATAGTAGTAGTATTTTTACGGGGTAGAGTTTATAAGAATTACGCTCAACGCTCTACTGTCATATTAGGCAGGGACCTACTGTTTAAAGTGGATTCCGAACCCAAAGCACCACCGAGACTCTAACCCGAAATCTGTGGCATCGATCACTAGAGCGGCGCATGAATTAAATGTAGTAAATCCTATTTTAAATATTTTAAGTACTCGAAGAATTCATAATAAATAATAGCAGCAACTAAAGTAACCAATTTAAATACAGTAAAAAAAACCTCTTTAAATTAGGTGCCGCTAGATGGCCAATTGGCCAGCCCTGGGGCCTTTGATACCACAGGCTTCAGGTTCGAATCCTGGCGGGATATGGATGTTTGTGAGTGGTTCGGAATCTACGTTAAGCTGTAGGTAATTGTCCAATAACCCAAAGCACCACCGAGACTCTAACCCGAAATCTGTGGCATCGATCAGTAGAGCAGCGCATGAATTAAATGTAGTAAATCCTATTTTTAATATTTTAAGTACTCGAAGAATTCATAATAATAAATAATAGCAGCAACTAAAGTAACCAATTTAAATACAGTAAAAAAAAAAAAAAAACCTCTTTAAATTAGGTGCGGCTAGATGGCCAATTGGCCAGCCCTGGGGCCTTTCATACCACAGGCTTCAGGTTCGAATCCTGGCGGAACATGGATGTTTGTGTGTGGTAGAGCGACAAAGCGACAAACCAAACCAATCTTTAAATTAGGTATATGCTAGCGTTTACAGAAAAGTATAATCATAATATTTAAAGTAAACAATAGCTAAGTTTAATAATAAGTTATAATAATGCTATTTTATACAGTAGTACTAACAAAGTATTTAACAGGATGCATTTATTGCAAAAAAAAAGCAGCTATGTATATGAGTCATATACAATAACATATTATTTTTATATTTCATTTAATATATTCCATTTTTTTCTCAAAATTATGAGAATAACTAAAAAGGACAATGAATTCATTTATTGCTATATTTCAGGTATTGCAAAGCTTTCTTTTAATATTTGGCACTTATAAGAATTTCTGTTATTATGTAATAATCAGCATAGTTTATAATAATCAACATAATTTACGAGCAAATTTATCTACAAAAAATATCAATTTTAAATTATTAAAGATATAATAACTTGATATAATGATATAATAAATATATAATAACTGTATATAATGCTAGTATATGATTATAAACGTCAACTAAATTTATTTATTTTTTTATAAAAAAAAATGACACTTTTTTATACGAGAAACATATTATAGTAACCGACTAAATTCTTAGCTGAATCGGTCACAATAAAGCATTATATACTTCAAAAAGGGTTTTTATATTATAAATTTCTATTCATTTAATTTATTATTTGTAATTTTGCTTCAAATACAATAAAAAACTCTTTTTTACATTTGTGCTAAAGAAATTCATGCAATGAAAATTAATTTTTATACATATTTCAAATGAAGTCTTATTTAGAAAGCAAAGGGTATAAAAAAATACTTTTAATTACACAAAAACTGGCATTTGTGAACTCAGAAATTTTAATTATCGACAAAATGTTATAGAATTAAAAGGATGCTTTGATTGTAAGATTTATTTATGATATCTCCATTATTAAATAATAATGCAATTCTGACTTCAGTAATGGATAAAAGTAAAATAAAATCTTAATGTTTGCTTTTTTTGTGTTTAAATTTAAACAATATTTCATAAATATTTAAAATATTCCAACTTTTGTAAAAATTTTCATGCAATATTTCACATGTCTATTAATATTATTTCATTTTACTTTATTTACAGAAATTTTACCCCAGGAATATTTTTTTATACAATGCATCTTTATTTTCGCTATTTTGGTGCTAAAACATGGGGATATCATATATATATATATATATTAATAATAATAATTTATTTTACTTTAATTTGCTTAAATTTTAAACTAGGAATATTTTTTTACACAATGCATCTTTATTTTCACTCTTAACAATGTTGATGATAATTCATTATTATAATATTATTTCATTATTAATAATATATATTAATAATGAAACCTTTTTAAAATCAACGAATATAACAGCATTATAAATATAGTATTTAAAATCCTTTTAATTTTTACAATAAATACTTTCTTAACCCAATAAACAACACCTCAAAACAGAATTTTTTGACTCATGTCACTGTTGCCATGACGACGGCGACTCGAGGGAAAGCAACCTCCAGAGCCACACAGCCAAGAACGACGCGAACCTCCTCAAAGTATCTCGAGCTCAAATTAATTAAAAGGTTGCCAATAAACTGCTGACACTCAACCGAGAGGTTGCCGATGGAAAAGGTTTCTGTTCCGCCGCCGATCCCTGTAACCGGCAACACGGGCCCCATTGTTGTGGGCCCACAGATGCGCCTGACGTCTACAAGTGGCTACAACAAAGCCTGGCAGGAAACGGAATGAAGAAAATTCTATTCGATTGTATAACAGTCGGCAATCACACGCCAAATGTGGCGCCAATGGTTGTAAGTCGCCACAATTGATAATAAACACATCGCGAGGAAAAATAAAATAATAAATTGTTTTGAAAGCTCGATTAATTAAAGCTAAATTATATTTTATAGAAGATAAACAAATATAATATTGTCTTATTTATGTGTAATATATTAAATTTTGTTTAACTTTAAATGGAATAAAATATATTATTAAAGTATTATTTCATAATTCTTGGAAACATAATATTTAAAAATAAGTCCTTTATCTCCGATTTAATATCTCACTTTTTTCATTAAAGTGTTTTAAAAATTTAATTCTTTCTTCAATTAATACCTTTTTTAACGCATATTCTATTTCAGAACATTTGAATTTAAAAACACATACATAAAAAAAAGGTACGTAATTTTTTTTACCAGTAATTAAGCACAAAAAGTATTATGAAATAAGCTATAAAATGATATTGTTAAAGAAGTTAGTTATTATAAAACATTGATATTTTTATTCATTATTTAAACTATTATAACAATTATAATGCCTTGTTATAATATGTTAGAATTACGGTTTTTATTTAATTTAAAAAAACAATTTGATAATTTTTTTGCTGCCTCTAAATAAATAATAATAATAATAATTTCTTGAGTTTTTAGAAGAGATGAAATACATTTTTGTAACCTCCTTCGATGCGAATTTTGGTTTGCCAATTTATAGTATTTAACCGATATATTTCAGCAGCTGAATATTTTGAATACTAGCTTGCAAAGGAAAGAAGAAATTTTTCTCACTCCCACTGTCAGAAGGAAAGCGCTTCTGAGAAAACTACAGATTTGGAAAAGAAAAGTTGTTGAAAGCAATCCTGAAATGTTTCCATTGGTAAGTGACTTCCAATGCAAAAACTTTCAATAATAGTTGTATATGTAACAAGTTCAAAAAATAAATCTATCTTTTTTTTTCCATCACTTAACATTGAATAATACTATAAGAATAGATGGCCATTCAGGAAAACTTTAAGAGATTTTGGTTTAGCATTAATAGATTGGTTTGGTTTGTGTCTCTACTGTCCTGCCCCTTTAGGCTAAATAGGCAGGGATCTATAGTTTAACGTGGATTCCGAATCACTATTAAGTATCCATGCCACCGCCAGGATTCGAACCTGAGGCCCAAAGGCCTGACCACTAGCCAATTGACCATCAGGCCGCTACCACTAATAGATGTAGAAAAAGTTGCAGTTATATTCACTGATCGTGGATTAATGATTATGGATGAGAACTGTCTTTCGAAACTTTTTAGATTTCCATTAAAGAATATGTTTCAATATCTGAAAAAGCTTTTAAACATTTTATTACAATTTTCGATGCCATATTTATGTGAATTATGATTTTCTGCCCTCACCACAATTAATTCAAAGGGAGGAAATCTTCAATGCATTAATGAAGAAATGAATTAATGCATGCATTCAAATATATGCACAAAGATTGAAGAAATCGCTACGACACATCAGACTAATGTTTTTCGTAAATACAAGAATGATTAAACTTAAGAGATGTTTTATTTTATTTTTTGTTATCATTTTTATCTGTAATATTTAACTCAATTATATATTGCACCAGGGCCTGATAGCAGAGTGACTAGCGCTCGATGCCGCAGGTTTCGGGTTCGAATCCTGGCAGTGCCATGGATGTTTGGAGTGGTTTGGAGTTAGCCGTAGGTCCCGGTCTAATATGACTGTTGGGGTTAGGGCTGACAACCCTACCCCGTATAAAAGAAAATATCTCCTGTTTCAGAATCTGTCAGCAGGCCTTGGCCACCATGCGGCTGTCGCTCCAATGAAGAAGAAGAAAATATATTGCGCCTACAATTATTGGTAGGATTTTCAAATGCACTCTGACGCCAAAAAGTTTGAGAACCATTGTTCTAAGCATATAAGACAAAACTTTGTGTTATATATTATGAAAATTAAAAACAAATACATTCAAATGGCTCAAGTAGATGGGTTACACAATAGATTTGAAATAGAAAACTGCTCAAAAATTAATGCAGTGAAGTCATTTAGTCTTATCATTTACTCCATGGTCTATGGATTTAAAGATTCATACAAGTTTCATTCAAATGCTAGGAAAAAAGGTCATTCAAAAGGTAGAAATATGTAAGACTTCAAACCTAATCTTAATTTAGTGATTATGGATTCGCTTTTCTTAATCCATGATTTTTATTCCATCTAGATTTGTTTTATGGAGCCTGATGGTCGATTGTCTGACGTCCGGTGCCACAGGTTTCGAGTTAGAGTCCAGGCCGGTGTCAGGGATGTTTGTAGTGGTTCGAAATCCCCTTTAAACCATAGGTCCTGGTCTAATATAACTGTGGAGCGTTGGACGAAAGGTTGATATCCCTACCCAGTAAAAAAGAAAACATCTATCTCAAAATCTTCCAGTAACAGACTGCCTCGGCCCACCATGGCGGCTGTTGCACCAATGAAGAAGAATAAGAGGTTTGTTTTATTATTTTTCTACACATCTGAATAAGTAAGTATTATTCTAAATATCACTACAGTCCCTCGTCGTCATGTTCGAAGAGGAATGTATAAAAAAAAAATTTTTTTTTAAAGTTCTATACGCCTTTACTGTTGTTAATCTGTTGACCGCCACATTCTGTTGGCTATGACTGCTAAACCTGTATTACAGAATTCTAATATATTTTTGATGTTTTCAATTTCAATCAATTTTTGTTTGATACTTTCATTCTGAGAGGATTTTGTGCGCGTGAGTGTGTGTGTGTGTGTAGGTGTACCTACTGTACAACGATATGCATAGTGTCTGAATTATGTATACTACAAGCGCACAGTACACGGGCTATCATGGGAGGACTTTAAGAGGCAACTGTTCCTCATTGCATCCTACGGAGAAAGCGGAGAAAATGTCAATAAAAATTCTGCTTTGCACAATTAGATGCACAGTCATTCAAAAACTTTTAATTTTTAATCTAATAATAGGATTATGAAGAAATTTATACAAATAATAAGAACAAGGGTTTTTATAAACTTTTTCTGTAATTATTCTTATAATATATAATAGTACATGTTTTCATAATGTAATAATAATTACGACTTGTGCTTTAAGACAAATGCTTGAAATAAGAAAACTAAGTGTAACTACTTTTTTTCCCCTATATTGCAGAAAGTCCTTTATAAATAATTTTCATTCATTTTTTTAAGTTTATCTGGCGCCATCTATTGGTAGATATATGCAACTTAAATCTAAAAAAAAAACTAAAATTAATTACTTAAATTTAGTTACTGAATTAATATTTGAAAAAACTGCGTCATGCACTACAAGTTTAAAAAAAATTTATTTGAACTTGAGTGGATGAATAAAAAGAATTTTATTAACGATTGAAAATTTGAACAAGATATATATAGGGAGAGTGTGAGTTAATAGAAAGAATTGAAAAAAATAACTCTCTGTTTATATATTTATATATATGTAGAGAGAGTTATTATAAGTTAAGAGAGAGAGAGAGTAAAGAGAGAGTTATCTATAAGTTGGAATACAATTTTGTATGATTACAAATAAATTTTGTTTAACTTATGCAGAGAGCTAAAACAAGCAATAATTAAGAACTAATAAGGAAAATATTTAATGAAATTGTGGCACTGTATAGTGAACCCTCTGTAATTTTCCAAAAATTTCTACAGTCTAAAATATTTCAGAACATTTTAAAATTAAGCCATTTCCCCGCAAAAATTCTAAAAGTTTTACTTTTATACTTTCGCGAGGATTGAGCTTTCTCCACCTATCGATAATCTGTTGGATTATTCTTATGGTAGACTCCGATAGCACAAACCTTTTTTTTTTTTTTTTTTGCCAATCCAAAAAGTTTTACTCTGCAATCAAAAATGTCGATAATACTAAATTTGCATTCTAAAGAAATCATTTTCCTTTTCTTACTTAGTGTAAGAGAATCAAATTTTCTCTGTCACAACGAATGTCATTGTTTTTTAAGCGTTTAGAAAACGAAACAATCTTAGCTTTCATCCAACAAAAACGTAATCATGCACGAAGAGTTCACACGAAACGCATCCAGTGTGTATCACAACAAGAGAAACACCGAAGATAGTGCTACGGCCTGATGGCCAATTGACTGGCCTTTGGTGCCACAGGCTTCAGGTTCAAATTCTGTAAGTGACATGAATGTTTGATAGTTCTTCGGAATCCGCGTTAAACAGTAGGTCCCTGTCTAAGTAGCCTAAAGTGTGCACCAAATGACCAAACCAAACTGAAGAATGTGGTCGGAGATGCTAACGAGATACTACCGTATAAATATATATATATGTAATCAACTTACTGAATTTTTATCATCATCATTGGCGCATCAGTACCATGGTGGGTCAAGGCTACTGGCACGAGACTATATCTCTATATAAATTAGACGGGAGAGTTTATATTATATATAATAATTTTTTTATTATGTATGTTATTTATTTCGATACGGGAGATGTTTTCTTTTTACGAAGTAGGGTTGTCAGCTCAACGCTCTACAGCCATATTAGACCGGGACCTATGGTTTAAAGTAGATTCCGAACAACTACAAACATCCATGGCAACGCCGGTACTCGAACCCGAAACCTGTGGCACCGAGCGTCAGAGCACTAGTCAGTCGGTCATGAGGCCCCCTGAATTTTTATACTTAATAAAAAACTGATCTACATTTTAAATTCCCATTTTCTGAATCTCCTCCTTTCTGAAAACAATGACCACAACGGATGTGATGAATGGATTCGAACCTGGAGGGAACATTACCTTTCTGAGAAATTTTTTAGAGAATAACTGCTCCATATTTAAGTGTTGTAAGGCGGAAACTTAAAAAATTATCACCTTGCAACTTGACAGACGAAGCGATACGCTTAAACACATTATCACAGACATAATTCAAATCTTCTCTTTTCTGAAAGCTGTGCCTGTAATGGATGCCGGCATGGTGGCGATTTTGTTTCTTGATCTGCAGTTATAAGTGCTAGGTATGCCGTTACAATCATTTTAGAGACTTCTATTGTCTGAAAGAAACTAGAATAATGAGTGAATGCTGCAATTGTTTCTTTTAATAGTAGTAAACAATGGCGGCGAAATCGCAAAATAAGGGCCGTTGGGATTTGGCGTCAAAAATTATTTTCGCCGAAGAGCGCCAAAAAAGGGTTGCGATTGTAAGCGAAGTGAATTAAGAGTGAAAGAAATCCTAGTTACCCCATTTGACGACTTATCGCTCAGATGGCGCCGCCAAAAAGGCGTGTATTTGTCTTTTGGAATTAATAACATTTTCTTTTTTTCTTTTTCGAATTTTGAGGTCATTTATAATTTCAAACCGGTTAAGAATTCAAGTTCTTTCTAACAATTACTTAACAATATTTTCAATTTAACTAAATCTACCATTAAGAAAAAATTCATATATTTGTAACCGTGCTTCCTCCTCCGCACTGGCAAGAGAAATGATGAGTTGGTCTACAAACTCTCACCCAGAGGAAAAGTATCTTTCGCACATCCTATGCGTACCTGAGTATCGAGTTTTTGGCTTAGAAGTGGAATCCTTCCACGAATCTATAATTAAGTGTCTTAAAATGTATTACTTATTGTTTGTCTTTAATTGTACGTGTGTGGTGTTTGTGCACGTGTAAATAAAGCTGTGAGTTGTCCAACCTGTGTCTCAAGTATCTCAACCCAACCAAGCCCAGTTACAATCCATTTGCCCAACTTGCACATTGCCCAACTTGTAGGTACATATTAAATATTTTATTTCTTCTGTTAATTATGCAATGGGAATTGATTAATAAATATTAATTAAAAAGCCTAAAACACTTACAACCAAAAATGAAGAATAAATGGAATGATGCTTTTTTTTATACATCAATAAAGTGAAAATGCTATTAATTATGATTAAATTTTATAAGAAAGTAAATATTTGAATATTCTAAGAATTCATCGATTGTTCCAAGACTGTAAGTTATCAATACATCTTTCTTGACTTAAATAACAATTTTGTATGCATTTGTTTCCCGCGCACTGTTTTATAATGTTACTTATTTAATATCTTATTTGAAATGTTAATGTATTTGATACAAATATGTTTTATTTCTCGTTAGTTGCGTGAATATTATTCTTTTTGTATAAGAATAAATGTACGCAAAATACTCGATTTTGGTATACATGTATAATGGTTAATTACATTTTTTTAAACAGTATTATTATGCATCATGAATGAAGCGGTGTTTTAATAATTTCTTTACAATTGTAAAGCAATTGCAATTGAACGCAATATTCTTTGGAGTGTTAATTTTATGTAATTTAGAATCTCTTTGTAGACATAAAATTCCGACTAATGTTTATAAATTTCATTTACAATGTCAATATACATTTACTCATCCATAGAGTAATCAATAAATTCGATCTTACCTACTCTAGGAAATGACATGCACACTTAACTCTGACATTGCTAGCGACTTGATGTCCAATTGGCTAGTGCTCTGACCTTTGGAACCACAGGCTTTAGTTTCGAATACTGGCGATGGCATGGTTGCTGGTTAGTGGTTTGGAATCCACATTAAACTGTAGGACCCTGTCTAATTAGCCCTAAGTGTGCGCAAAATGACAGTAAAGAGACAAATCAAATCAAACCATTGCTAGCGACCTGATGTCCAATTGGCTAGTGCTCTGACCTATGGAACCACCGGCTTTAGTTTCGAATACTGGCGATGGCATGGTTGTTGGTTAGTGGTTTGGAATCCACATTAAATTTTAGGTCCCTGTCTAATTAGCCCTAAGTGTGCGCAAAATGACAGTAGAGCGACAAATCAAATCAAACCATTGCTAGCTGCTTGATGACCAATTGGGTAGCGCTCTGGCCTTTGGTACCATAGGCTTTTCAGGTTCAAATCCTGGTGGTGGCATGGATTGTTTGTTAGTCGTTCAGAATCCCCGTTAAACAGTAAGTCCTGATTTAATTAGCCTAAAGTGTGCAATGTCCGTAGAGCTATAAACCAAACCTCCATTGTTATGTATAAAGAATGGAATCAATTCTCTTTACAAAATTCTTTTATTTTTAAATATTTTTCACCCACCAGCTATCTAACATCCTGGTACTACAGTCCATGGTGGGTCAAGGTCATCTGCCTACTGGCAGATTACGAGACAGGATTTGTTTTTTTCTTTTTACAGGGTTGTCATTCCTATTTCCAACGCTCTACAGTCATATTAGACAGTCATATTATATGGTTTAAAGTGGATTTTGAACCACGGAAAACATCCATGGACAGCCGGGACTTGAACCCAAAACCTGTGGCACCAGGCGCCATACACTCGGCCATCTTGCCCCTTCTAAGTTTCTAGCAGATGAAATTCGATGGGTTTTTTTTTATTATTCTTTTTACAAATGAAATTCCTTGTACTCTACCATGATATTTAATTGATAGAACTGCTTTTATCTTGCATATATTCCATAATATTCTTTTTAATCTTCTCTACGTTTTGTAGTCGATAATCTTATAATTACGAATGATGATTCCTTATATTCCATGAGACAGCTTGACTTCCCTAATCTTGATTTCCTGTTTATTCAATTCCTTCTATTAGCTCACACTCTCCCTATATATGTCTTGTTCACATTTTCAATCGTTCATAAAATACTTTTTATTCATCCACTGAAGTTCAAATACAGTTTTTGGAACTTGTAAGTGGATGAAGCTTAATGTTAATACAGTTTTTTCAAATATTAATTCATTCATTAAATTTAGTTTTTTTTTACATTTAAGTTGCATATATCTACAAATAGAGGGCGCCAGATAAACTTAAAAAAATGTATGAAAAATATTTATAAAGGACTTTCTGCAATAGAGTGAAAAAAAAGTAGGAATTGACTTAAAATTTTTTTTTTTTATTACTTATTTTGATTATGCGTTTTTAACATCTTATGATAGAAAAACATTTGAAACAAGTAAATTAATTATTTAATTATTTTTATAGTACTACTTTTTTAAATGTGAATAAATAATTAATTTGCAAATTTTGGCGATGTATTCGTATGCTTGTCTAAGTTTTGAGATATTTTATTATATAAATAAACACTTGATAAAAGTGATTTAATATTCTGCAAAATGTGTTTGACAAATTATTTCTTTATTAAGTTCGAAAATTAATGTCAAACACACAAATTTAAGTCTAAATCGTATATGAAAAATTTTGTGAGATTTATTTATTTATTTTTAAAACTTTTTCAGAATCTGAAAAATATTATGACTAATAAACCATACTGTATAAAATATAATAAAATCAGGTTTTTTTTTCGTATTGAAATCACAGAAAATGTTTAATTATTTCTAATTTTTTTTTTTTTTTTTTTTTTTAATTATAAAAAGAATCCCTTTCAAGCAAAAACTTATGTGAGGTACTTATTATATTATAAAAAGCTGAAAAAAATATTGCAGCCGAGTTAATGGTAATTTTTAACTTGTGTTTTATAGATTTGTTATCAGGTAAGTGCGCAAATTTTTTTTTGAAAACTGTAATAATAATAATATTTTTTGTCGTGAAACTGTGTATTTCTAAATTTTGTTATGTTGCAGTGTTTAATATTCAGTGTCCTGCAGTCCGCGACTGACATCCTATGACTAATCTATTCATGGAAGGAAGGAAAGAAGTTGCAGCTTCAGTTGTGATGGAGCACGCATAGGTAGAAGTCTGGCTTGGTTCCGTATCGCTGAAGAAGGAGGGCAGTACCATACGGGAGGACATTTAGTGAGAACTCCCCCACATTTGCGTACCCGGAAAATTCCCATTAGGCAGTCTGACTAACGAGGCAAGATGCTGAACATCCCAAACGCAATCATGTCTCGCCTTTTTTTGAACCAGTGCCTACAACATAGCTGCCAGCGAATTGAACCTCAGCTCTAATGTTGACCAGCAGCGCGACTTGCCACTGAGCCACGAGTGGAGTATTTTTTAACTTTAGTAAATTTAATGAAAAAAAATCTTAGAGAAATTCAAAGTAAATTTTTTTTTAAATTATTAAAACAAACAATATTACTTAGTTAAAAGGTTATAAAACAAATTTTATAAAGACAGATTTCAATTTTTAGTAGAGCATTTAACAAAGGTCCGCATTTTCTTATCGTAAAATATACACAATGTGCATCTATATCTTATATAGTTATACAGAATGTACAGCTATATCATTATGTAATTATACACAGCGTATACCTATATCCTTATATAGTTATACAGAGAATATAGCTATTTCCTTATACAGCAGGGACCTGATGGCCAATTGGCTAGCGCTCTGGCTTTTCGTACCACGGGCTTCAGGTTCGAATCCTGACGTTGGCATGGATGTTTGTGAGGGGTTCGGAATACATATTAAAATGTAGGTCCCGGTCTAATCAACCCAAAGAGTGCAGAAAATGACCGTAGAGCGACAAATCACACCAAACTAAAAACAATGAAATCGAGATTGCTGAAGTAATATGTAAAGTGACCTCGCGTTACTATGCGAGATTGATTGTACAAACCCTAATCAAGAATGTCGGAAATTGGCGATTTTATTTCGAAAACTTACCGGATAACAGAAAAACGTGGGCGTAGAGGCTATGTATGCATAATTAAAAGCAGTCACAAAATATGCCAATTGGCTAATTAAAATTTTGCAAACAACTAAATCGAAAAAATATTCTAGTTTAAAAAAAATTATATTAAATTGATTTAAAATAATCATCAATTAAACAGCAAAAAATAAATAATCCCTTTTAAGATTAGCGGGAGAGGGAGGGAGATTAGAGGGGGAAAGTCATTTACAACCGATAGTACAGCGCGATTAATTACGGAAGCCGATAAACGCGCCAAACAGTTACAACAAGGGAGCCTGCCGTGCGTGTAACGAGACGGGGAGGGAAGGAGAGGGCATCAAATTAATATGCAAACTAGTCGCGGGGGCGCCAAACTTGGCTAAGTCGTCGCACGTGGCAGCGCCGGCGCACCTCTGGGGCTGACAGTTTCAATTGCGCGGCGCACCTTTCGCTGACAGGCGCCATTGAGGGGAGGCTCGATTGGAAATTACATTAGGCCACTTGTGGTCGAGCGACGCTCGAATTTAGATGAACTCCCTGCCTCCGGATTAATAAAAAGCCCGCTCTATTAATGTCATCCCTTTGAACTCCTCCTCTCTTCACTTCGCCCACCCCGCGCAATGAAAGAGCACTCGCAACAGATTGCCCAGCCTCGCTCTCAGGTAGAGGAAAAGATTATTCTCATCTTTTGCTCTACCTTCGAGGCATTTTATCCATTCATTTCCCTTCTTTTACCTCATCTTCTTTTTTTTAAAAAAAAGAAAGTTGGGGTCTTTGAATAAAATCTGTGAACTTAAAAACATATTTTGGGGTGTCATTTTTATATCAAAGGATTGAGGATCCTTTACTTAAGTATCTGTGCTTGGTAGTTTTTTTTTAATCGGATAAGTACGAATATTATTGTGATAATATTTGTTGATTTATTACAATCTCATTATTGCAATGTTAGCAATAGATTCAGCAAGATTTAACATTCGTTTTACAAGTAATGGAAATAATTCTAAACTAAATTAATAATATAATACAATTATAGTACTAATTCTGAACACTAAATTAATAATATAGTACAATTATGATCAAAACTCTTAATTAGATTAAGTTCCTAAAAATAATATTGTAATTTTGATTTGTATAAACAATTACGAATCACTTTAAACCGTAGGTCCCGATTCAAATATGACTGTAGCGTTGGGTGTCGGGCTGATAACCATACCCCGTGAAAAGAAAATATCTCCTGTCTCGAAATCTATTAGTAGGCAGACGGCTTTAGCCGACCATGAGGCTGTTGCGTTAATGAAGAAGAAGAAAAAGAAGAATATATCTTTAAAAGAGGTTTCATTAATAAAGAATTTCGAATACTAATGTAAATCATCATACGAGTAAAAAGATTTATCTTAATACTTGGGCATGATCAAATTGTATTAGATCAATCAGAAAAATTCTTTCAAAAAATATAGAGAATAAGTTCATAAAATACAAATAATGGATCAGTTATTAGAAACACGCCAAATGAAAATATATATAAATAAAATGTTATTTTTAAAACTTGCTACCATATACTTCTAGATAAGTGCTTTATTTCAATATGAAATTATTTTAAAGTATTTGAAATTATTACATTTTACTTTATTAATTATATATATTTAACAAGATCGAACTCTGTTGTTCATTGTTGTAGGCAGGCTCTGTTGTTATAGGTAGACTGCCTTGGCCCACCATGGAGTTGTTGCACCAATGAAGAAGAAGAAAATTTTACATAACAATGTGGAAGTTTAATTGGCTATTGGTAAATTATATAAATTTTATATTTATTTTCCCACCAGGCAGTCCTACTCACGAGGCAAGATGCTGAACATCCCAAACGCCATTGAGGCTCCTCGTTTTTTGAAGCGGTATCTACAACAAAGCTGCTAGCGGAGAGATCCTCAGCCTTAATACTCACAGCGGCGCGCGTTGCCACTGAGCCATGAGTTGGGTACGAAAAAATATATTATTAGAAAAAGAATATGAATACAAAAATTTTAAATATTTATCCTTTAATCAAAGAAAATTTCTAGAAACAAATTTAAAATAATTCTTAAACTCGTTTATTGAAATATTCACTGCATATATCTGCTTTTCCTGTAAATTTAAAACTACAACACTTAAAAATCCAATTTTTTTTTAATTGAATCTATATTTTTTTTCAATTTGATGCATACTAAAAGAATCATGAAGTTTTTATTAATTATATTTTAATTAAATAAAAACTGTAACTTTTTATCACAAAATTTCGCTTTTTAAATTTTAATTTAACAATCACCTATTTTTATATTCAACGTGCCTAATATTCACAAAAACTCAATAAAACCAATTAAGTTAACAAATTAGTTTCTAGAAGTCATAATTTAAAAATTATAAGTGCAATTTTTTTTCCCACAATTTATTATATTTTTATATTGTCCATATCAAAAATCACAAAAGAATTATAATTGTTTTTAATTAAATCAAAACTATTAATTTTTGACAAAAGAATTAATAGCTTTATAGTTAACTTTCTATTTTTGGTGGTATCAATGACAATGGAAATTGGCGATGAAGATACAATTTTGAACTTCACAAACTTTTTAGAGATATTGACATTCTAAAATTTATTAAACTGAACAGAATGAGATGGGTCAACTGTTTAGACTCTGATTTTAATATTATTAAGATAAAAAAACTGGAGGTCCACAGCCAAGAGGAGAACAGCCTGGCTGGATCTTTTAAAGAAGGCCAAGGCCCACAACGGGCTGTCGAGCCAGTTATGACGATGATAGTTAAGTTTGGTTATAATCTCCCAGCTCATTAATGTTTAAAAAATTTCCATAGTATATAATTTACACAAATTACTGTGTACCACCCACACCCACCACATTCACATTTTCTCTCACATTTCTTCTAAGAAGTAGTAAATCCCTCCATCATTTTCTACACCTTTATTCCACCTGCCCATGTTGCTAATTAACAAAAACCTTGCAGCGGGAAATAAATCCTCCTACTCACACCACACGTATACAAATTTTTGATTCTATCTGCATTAAAATAAAATTATAACTTCCAGATGTCCAATAATGCAAAAATCATTTGCTTTAATCTATTTTCAATAGTTAATGATTTGTTAAATATTTGAATGAATAAGGTTAAGAATTATTTTTAATGAGTTTTTAAATATTTTCTTTGGTAAAATTATAAAAGTTTACAATTTTTTTGCCCGTGCTTTTTTTTTCTAATAATACATTTTTTCTTTCCGTTCTAATATTGTATAATTATTATTTTTTTATTGTTAAATAGTTTTATTTATATTTATTTCTTTTTATTTATTTATATTTGCATTATTATACTTTGTCACAACAGATTAAATTAAATATTTTTTTAGACTTTTGGTAAGGCTGTACTCAATCGGAAATAAATACGTGAAATTTTTTTTTTTAAATTAAAAATTTTTTAATGACATTTTATTTTCATTTTAGAATAAAATTTATTTAATGCCTTTATAATTTACGAATAATATAGAAGTGATAAAACAAAACAAACTTGGAAAAATCAAATGACTCAATTAAATATCTATATCAATGTTATATTTTATTTGCTTTACTAAAAAAGAAAAAAAATGTTGGTGCTATGGAGAAAAAAAGATCTTCTCATTTGTTTTTCCTTAATTTCATGCTTTTAATAATATTATAAATAATATAGCAATAGGTTAATATAGCAACAAAATTAATATATAAAATACCCTTTAAAATTACGTTTTCTAATGACCATGTTTTCATATATTTAAAAATTACGTTTTCTGGTGATGCCACAAAGACAAAGTGAAATTTAATAAAAGATTGTATTAGGATAAATATCGTCTAAAACGATGGAATTTTAAATTAATGTTATGAAATATTTTCTTCGAATTTCCTTCCACTCTTCGCTATAAATTTCTTAATTAAATTTACCAAACAAAAATTTATAAAATTATACTAAAACCGATCAATGCTGATTCATACCTGCTATTTATTAATAAATTAATATTTTCCATATTTTTAATGTGTGGGAGAAATACAAACCAAAAGAATTAGAAAAAAAATAAGAATCAGAACAGAACACAAGAATAAGAACTAAATACAAATTACAAGCTAAGTTATATTTAAGTAAATGGTGAAAAACTTCTTTTCTATCTAATCATTCTTTATCATAAAAATTAATAACATGAAAAAAACGTTACAAACATCGCATACAAAAAAAAAAAAAAATAATAAACAAATAAAATAAAATAAAATAAAACATAAGTACCTAATATACACAATTTCTATATTTCTAGATATGCAAAGATATGCAATTTCTATATTTCTAGATATACAAAGATATGCAATTTCTATATTTTTAGATAAATTGGGCTTAATTAATTTAGCACAATTTATACTAAATAATAATAATAATTTAAGAATTCTGCCCTCCCCTCTCAACTTTTTTTCGTCTTAAAGAAAATTAAACAAAAATTTTGATTTTTAAAAAAATTTTACATTAAAATTTTAATATAAAGAATAATATAATTAACAAGCTTAAAAAATTCATTAAAATTTTTAAACCAACATTTTAATCTTTAAAAACGCATTTGTAAAAAAAAAAAAAAAAAATTATAATAAACAAAAAATACTGCTATGCTTTTGAAATCTAGTGCTTTATATTATTGCATACACTTTTTTTTTCTTCGTCTTTTTCATCTCAAAGGCAATTTAAAATTCTTAAGGAAAGTTCACAGGCGAATGGAAAATAAAAGGAACGGGAGAGAAAAAAAAAATCGTTTGCAGCGGTTTTTTGACATAAAAAGAAATCAAGTTGGGAACAGGCGTGTGGAAATAATTATAAACTTGACATTACTGAAATATGATTTTATTCGCCCGAGTAGTTCTGAAAGAAAATCAAGCCACCTAGCCACCATAAGGTTCTGACAGATACCAACCTATCCTTTTATTAGAATGTAGAAAGGTATTAGGATCTGGGTCCGAGAGTATTTTTGCGCGGGAAGAAGCTGCATAAGTAAATACTTAGTAAAAAGCACCAATCCTGTACCGTTAATGCTTCAGAGCTTCTGAATTCAAATAAAATTCAGTTATGGGTGAAATTTATTCACCTTGTGCTCCCCCTCCTTTTTTTTTTTTTCTTCGTTTCTTCTTCTTCTTTCTTTCTTTTTTTCTTTTCTTTGAGAGTATTAAAGCTTTTAATTTAAAACATAAATTCATTTATTTTGTGATTCTATGTTATTTATTCTTTTTCTTTCATTTTAAGGTTTTAAAGGTTTTCTTCTTTAATTCCGATTGTAGAATTTACCTTTTTTTTTTTCAGTTTAAATTAATTCTTTTAACTTAATAAATTATAAACGAATTTTAATTGGAAATAATAATTTTAGAATATTTTTAGCGTGAAAATGAAAATGAAACTAAATAAAATCTTATTATCATATGTAAACATAATGCTATCATGGCAAAAAGCTCATTTCATTTAACAAATTTAATTAAAAGTGTAAAGAAGAGGGATATTTTTTTTAATTTTAAAATTTTAAACAAGTCTAAATTTAATAATATTTTTTATTAAAAATTTTATGAAATGAAACATAGCAGGAAACTGAATAATTAGCACAGTTTGTTAAAATGTGTGATATTAGCGTTGCTAAAAATGGAATAACATAAGATAAAATGAGTAGTCATATATTTAAAATTAATATTTTAACTGGCTGAGTGACTAGCACTCTGCCGCTCGGTGCCACAGGTTCGAGTTCTAGTCCCGGTGCCATAGATGTTTGTAGTGGCTCGAAATCTACTTTAAACCGTTGGTCCCGGTATAATATGACTATTAGGCGAAGGGTAACCCTACCCCGTCAAAAGAAAGCATCTCCTGTCTCGAAATCTGGCAGTAGGCAGACAGCCTTGGCCCACCCTGAGGCTGTTGTGTCAATGATGATGGAATTTTAAAAAAATAAAATGTCATTCCTATTAAAATAATAAACAATAAATTAATAATAATACTTAAAAATTTTATTAGTTCATACATTCTCAAATGTTTTAATGATAATTATATTTTTTTTTTTGAACCCTATTCATAAGAACTTTGTGCCGCATGTGGCCATAGTTTCTTTTTACTCCTCAGTGTCAGAAAATAGTAACCTCAAAATATGTAACACAAGCTGATGCTTCTGACGTCATTTCTTTTGAAGTATAGCACATTTCCATTAAATTTCGAACAATAGCATCGCCGTAAAAGATTTGTCTCATACAATTTCTATTTCTATAGTTTAACAACTTTAATCACACTTTAAGGGCCACTTAATAAATATTTCAAGAGAACTTCTAAAAGTCATTCCAAAGGGTGAAGATAACTACAGGCAATCATTAACTATCTGAAAGGTGTCAATTCACAGATTTTCACAATATCTCACCAAAATATTTTAGACCCCTTGATGCGGATCTTAAAAACCACCAAAAAAGCAACTCTTTTTAATACGCTTTTATTAGTTTCACCTGTATGTTTGTATGTATGTAACTGACTTTTTCCCCTGGAGATTTGTTTCTCCTCATATACACTACTAAAGCTGCAAAGAAACATTTACAGGCATCTTTCAGAAAGAAAACAGTTGATTCTTTTTAATACGCTTTTATATTAGTTTCACTTGTATGTTTGTTTGTAACTGACTCTTTGGGCTCGATTTTGCCCTATTTTAAACATTAGCCTTTGTTTTACTCACAATTACATTATTGTAAGAACTATGATTCCACTCCTCCGTACCGGGACCTCATTTAAATATTATAGTTTAAAAACACTAAAAAACATGCTTTTAGAGTTAATCAAACTAAAAAGTAAAAAATAAATTAATAGTTTAAAAACACTGAAAAACACGCTTTTAGAGTTAATCAAACTGAAAAGTAAAAAATAAATGAATAGTTTAAAAAAACTAAAAAACACGCTTTTAGAGTTAATCAAACTGTAAAGTAAAAAATAATTGTTAACATAAGAATAAAATAACTGACGAGAAAATGAATGTCACTGTTCTAAAAGCGTGGGATGCTTTGTAGGACATTTTTAAACTAACTCTGCATTTCGGAATGAAACTGGTGAAAAATTATAACGATTGATATCGAGCACCCCACGCTTTTAGAACAGTGACATTCATTTTCTCGTCAGTTATTTTATTCTTATGTTAACAATTATTTTTTACTTTACAGTTTGATTCACTCTAAAAGCGTGTTTTTTAGTTTTTTTAAACTATTCATTTATTTTTTACTTTTCAGTTTTTACAAAATTAAAGATGCCCTTAATTCCAATGGATTCCAAAGTATTCCAGCTCACTAAGAGGGTAAACAAGAAATCTGCGGGTTGTCTTATACTCAAAAATAAAAACAACTCAAAAATATTAAAATTAACTAGCTTCCTGTATTTAATACGGACAGTGAACATATTCCATATAAGGCCTATTACAACGCAATGCCTTCATTGCATTTTTTTTTATTGCCCTCATAATTGTAATTTCAAAATCAGGCGCCTGAAGTGTCGAAAAGGAACTGCCATTCGAAATATTCTTTTCCGGAGTAGAATATGAAATTTTATTTGCATTAGTTGCAGTGGAGTTGACGCTGCAACATCAGTAAGAAACTCTAATCAAAGGACAAAGTACGAACTTTAAGAAACTTTAAAAAGTTAATTGCAGGAGGGCTGATCCAAGTTACTTAGTTAGTTACTTAGTTTCTCATTTCCATCTTCTCTGACATTTAATTTTTTTTCTCTGTAAATATTTAATGTTTGCCATGGACAATAGACCATTGTAACTCTCCACCCTGCTACTGACGTATACAATTAGGGCCATTGCGTACCTAAGGTACTCCGTCAATACAATCAGGGCCATTTCGCAGTTAAGGTACTCGGTCAATCTATCAATTATGCATATGAATGTATCAATTATGAATGCATGTATTCAAGCGTATATGTTTATAAGTGCTATGCATGTGCATATGAAAGCATGTATGTGTAGATAGATACATGTATGAGCTGTATATATGCGTATATTTGTTTATTTGTATAGCCATGTATATGTTTATGTATGTATGTGTTAAAATGTGGGCGTGTATAGGTATCTGCTATAATGCTCACTTATGCATGTGTTACATTTATAATGTAAAACTGTATGAAAACATCTAGCAAACATTTTCAAATTGCATGTGGTGCTTAAATATATATTATACCATTCTTCATGAGAGATATCGTGAAAATACTTGTAGAGATGATGGCGGTGTATATATGTTTCAGACTGTATTCTGTAAAATAAATCACAATGGCAAAACAATATTGAGGTCTAGGGATTGAGATGTTCAAATGAAATACGAGTCTGTTCTTTAAACCATACCGATATTTCCCTAGTGCTTTTCAAACCATTTGACGGCTCTAACTGTATGGATTAGGAGATCATCATATTGAGAAAGGTAATTTCTTAAATTAATCAATATTTGTAACATGGGTTGCCCATGGCTGACTAAAATATCCATGCAGGAACTACCAATTACTGCAAATAAATAATTGTTGACACATATAAAATACAAACTTTCGAAATAACTGTTCAAAACATAACGGAGCCCCTACGAAAGCAATCTTATAGACCTATTTTCTAAGCATGCATACTACTGTGTCGAAAAAGTAAGACCAATTTTCAATTTAAAATTCCCGGGGCTTTTGTAATTTCAATTTTTTTTTATTTTTTAGGTTTTTGGCACTGTCCTTGATATCTGTGTGAAATTTGACATCAAAATATTCATTAGTGCTTGAGTTACGCTTGGTTTTGTGAAACGCTAAAACTGATTCCGGCGATTTTTTGAAATGTCTGAATTAACTGAGCAAAGAACTTGCATTAAATTTTGTTTGCGGAAATGTATAGAATGTTGCAGAAAGCATTCGGTGAGCATTCCTATATCCGAAAGATATGTTTAGAAGTGATATAAACAGTTCAAAGAAGGCAGAGCATGCGTTGAAGACGAAGAGCCTTCTGGCCGACCGTCAACCTCAACCGACGAAGCTCACGTCCAAAAAATTAATGATTTGGTGCTTGCAAACCGTCAATTTACAATTAGATACCTTGATGATGACGTTGGAATTTCGAAAGGATCGGTCAATTCCATTTTGAGCTTTAAACGTGTCAAATTTCGATTAGTACCGAAAACACTGAATGCGCCAACTCACACTGCATTGATTCTTCGTAACTCTTTCTCCAAAAATGAAACCCATATCATTCCTCAACCATCGTATTCACACCATGTGACTTCTGGCTATTTTCTAAACTCAAAAGACCACTGCGGGGCACACCTGTTTGAGTCGATTGAAGAGATTCAATCATAGTTCATTAGCATGCATTGAGGATTGGAAAAAAGTTGGCATAAGTGCATTGTGTCCTGAAAAGATTACTTTGAATGCGATGAAGTAAATTTGGAAGAATAAATAAAGAATTTTTGAAGAAAAAAATAACTGGTCTTACTTTTTGGTCATAGTAGTACTATATGTTCTTTGAAGGAGAATAACAGAGAATCGTCGAACCATATTGATTCCTTCTATGCATCGTTCTACCATGCATTATGGTTATGACATCACTGAGAGGACGTTTCGCATTTAAATCAATCAGAAGTGGTTGTAAAATCGCTACTATGTTATAAATTCGTTGTTTGTGCACATCAGCTCTAATTTTAATCATCAATAATGAAATATGCAGATGCTGGTTGAGTTCGGCGTTCATCTTACTTACATTTATCTTCTTTCTGAATTTCACAATCCACTTCAAGATCCAATGGTAATTGTCACTCAACCTTTCTTACTTTGTTGTGTTTTAAGGTCAATTAGTTGCATCATTCAATCGGTTGCATGCAGGGTCGAATTTAGATGAAAAGAGGCCCTAGGCTATTCCACTTATGAGGCTCCTTTCACCTCCCATTTTTAAGTTTGTAAATTACATGAGAGATAATAAAATACATCCTTACTGTGATATATATCAATATGTTAAATGAAACATGTTGGGATTGGTACTGATCTTTATAAAAAACATGGCACGGATAATAAATATAAAAAAAGTCAAGAACACTTATTTGGACATTTATTCTCAGCACCCTATATAGTACTTGTAACAATAACTAATCAAGCATAATACGCATTTACATACACTTTATTTATACAAGAACAAATCAGAGCTTAGTTGCATAAGGCACGCCAATATTGGCCATAGCAATCAGTGAACGTATAAACTATACATTGGTGCAATCTAGTATATACAAACGAACCAATACATCTTAATGATCTTAACCAATACATTTTTATGTTTGTTTATTAGTCACATGTGTAGAATTTCTCCTCATTTTCGATTCAGTGTTTTAGTGTTTACTGTTTTTAGAATAGTGTAATTCTAATTTTGCTAACAACTTGAATGTAGGCAGGCCCCTCTTGATCTTGAGACCCTAGGCTGAAGCCTAGTTAGCCTATAGGAAAATCCGGCCCTGGTTTCATGTGTCGAAGTTACTGATTTATTTTTAAGCCTTTATTTTATGCCATTAAAGAGTTAAATTGCTAAATTATTCATTTGCATAAACATTATTCTAAAAAGTTTTGGGAACTAGGAAGTTGGAAACCCGATGCATGGCACCCAAAATTAGAAGGGACTCTGATAGTTCTAGAATGGGAGACCTGGATTAGAATGGGCCCCATGCTTTGTTTCAGGGAGCGTTGGGATGCTGCTACATCCAACAGTAGAAGGAACTCTTTTCTGCTGCACATACAGGCAATTCGGCCCAGAAGATGTAGCAAGAAATCAACTGGTGTGTTTGAGCGCACCACAGAGGAGTCCGCGAGTTTTGCGCCTCTTGCAAGAATCATTATGTCTGATGAACATTGCTGTTAAAACTAAAACATTTATACTTAAAATTGTATGTAGCTTTATTCTATTCTATCTATACTTTTTATAATATATTTATATTCAATTTTTCTGAATAATAAACCTCTTAGTTGTTTATGAAAAGTCTTTAGAATTCACAACTTACGATTTGTAGTTGACTTAATTCAATTTTCAAACATCTTCCATATTTATTGACTATTTATAATTATGGCGCTCTGGAGCTATATGCCACAGGTTTCTGGTGACATGAATGTTTGTAGTAGTTCGGAATCCACTTTAAGCCATAGGTCCCTATCTAATATGACTGTAGAACGTAGGAATAACAACACTATCCTATAAAAAAGAAAACGCCTCCTGTCTCAAAATCTTCCAGTAAGTGGATGACCTTGGTTCACCATTGGCTATAGTGCCAAGGAGTTACTGATTATAATCATGGAAAATGCATGCTAAGTATCTTAAAACATTCATTGAACCAACTAATTCAACTTTTAACTCATATATAATACATATATATATATATATTCAATTCATATACACAGTTCAGTCACATTAATGTGGCCACCTGTCAAAAGCCAGAATATACACTCTTGTATATTCTGGCTTTAAGTGGAATGTGGTATTAAGTGGAATTCTTTATATACACTCCACTGCAATGTGCTGCCACCTGCCTTTTGTGATTGGTTATTTCACGTTGATGTCGAAAGTAGGTGGTGGCCACATTAATGTGACTGGACCGTGTATAATGTATATATTCAATTTGTACTCAATTATAAACAAAGGCACGGAACATTTAACTAGCAGGAGATACTAAAGGGGCAGGTGTTGGATACTTCAACAGTGATCTCTGACTAGCTAACATGCAGTAGCCTTAATGTGAATCTTTTTTGGGGCACGTATTAAATTAAGTGAATTTCTGAGAAAAAGTAGGATTAAGATGGTTAGCGTCTCTTTCAAAGTTTAAATGAGCCCTGTACTACGTGCAGTTAGACAATGGACACGGACCAAGAACTCTTACCCACTCTTCCAATATTTGAAAATCAGTTTGAAATCTAAGAATAGAGATCTTAAGAAATTTCAAACAGGAGGATAGTTAGCTAAACCATTCAAGAACACAGATAAAGCCTCTTCAATAAGCGTCCTCGCCAGGAAAAGCTTCGAGAGGTTCACAAACTTCTCCAGTTCATATTAAAAGATCTTTTCTCCAATAGGAACAGTAAGAATCAAAGACGAGCCAGAACAAACTTTCGTGGTCAGTGATAAATTTGTAGAACTCCCATCGTCAAGAGATGATAGCACAAAAATAGGACTAGATCCTTTACAGACCAGATCCTAGACTTGTTACGAACTATAAAAATGATAAAATTCCAAAAAAAATCAATGTTCAATGCTTATTTTCTGCAATCAAATGCTTCTACATTGAGAGAGAGAGAGTAAAAATTTTCGTACATTCACGTAGACATGCATACATGCATGCTTGTATACATATATACACTGTCAACATACGCATATATTATGTCTACACATGTAATCATGCTCATTGATATACATATCTTTATTAATATTTTGAATATTTCTTTATACATACCTGTGCATAATTACATATACACAGTTGCGCAAATATATATTCAAATATACACATCCATGTATGCCTTAAAAACATGCGTTCGTACACTTACTCGCATATAAACAAAAACTCAATTTCCAGAAGGATAAATTAGAAATACAGTAAAGTGAATTTTATTAGCAAAAGGTTTAATTTGATTTGCGAAAATGTAAATTTGAAGTGCAAAATTATATTTTGCAACAATCTCATCTCTCGTGCTGCCATCTATCTTTCAATGTTTATTTTAAAATGTGGTTAAGAATTTTAAACCAAAACTTAAGCACCATCTGCAACATTTAAAAACCATTAATATTTAATGTAAATAGTAGTATATATGAATAATTTCTTTTGAATTAAATTAAAACTAATTTAAAAAAAAATAATAAATGATAGTTAAAGACATCACTATTTTCATCAGTTAAAGACATTCCTTTTTTTTTTTTTTTTTTTTCCTAATTTAACATTAATTGAAAAATAATAAGTAAAAAATGAAACAATGACAATAGATGTTTTCTTTAAGAGTATCATTAAAAGCTTCGTCTTGTGAGAAAACAAAGATTTACCGGCTTTTAAATAGCCCATTTAAAAGTGCTAAAATCTCTAAAACCAACTAAAAAGAAGAGCTATTTTTATGGAGCCTATGGTATTATTAATAGTAAGCTTTTTCCTCAGATTGTCGAAAGAAAATTTTAGGAGGTTGTCTGAAAAGACAAATCAGAATTTAATTCTAAAAACAATAAATGTGTATTGGCCCGAAAACGTATATAAATGTGTATAAATAGTGAATTCAAAAGGAGATTAATACAAAAATGTTTTAATATATTTATGAATAAATTTATTAAAAGATTATTTTTCAAAATTCCTATTACAGAAAAAAAAATTATAATTTGGGTTCTACACATCGAAAATCATTAATTTTTTTTTTTCAAAATTAAATGTTTCTACGTCTAGAAAAACGTCTTAAATAAATAACAACCTCATAAACAAATAATAACATTTTATGGTGTTATTTAAAGAAAATGCGTTTGAAAAGTAAGAAGATAACGTGATTTGTTTCATATTGTCAGACGAAGACCCTCGAAGAGAAATCGACTCGGGTTGATTTGACTCGACTCACACTCTAGTCTGGACGCAGCTTTTGATATGCGGAAAAACCAACTCTGGACGAAGCGAGGCAGGTGACTCATTCCGAAGATTCTGTCCACATTGAGACAAACCGGTTTATAACTGGGTCGTGAGACTGACTCTCGCCTGGATGCAGCTTAAGAAATAAACAAAGCCACTTGTGTGACGTTATCTCAAGGTACACGTAGTAATCACGTCCGCACTGTATTGAGTCGTGACGAATCGTCATGTCAAATTCAAATACGTCACATCACAAGCAACTAACCAGCTTGGTATCGATCGAATATAGAGATTTACATAAACGAATGTCAAAAAGAAGGACATGTAGGAAGACACTTTTCAAGGGAGAACAGAACTTACAAAAGAAGAACTGTCCTCCCTAAAGGAGGACAATAGGTTACCTTACGGGCAACGGGCGTATCTGTTATGGAGTTCTTAGGTGGTTTTAAGAACCACAATACCTCCACATCTTAAATTAGTTAAAAAATTTGCATAAAATGAATTTGCTTAAATTATAGAATATTAATAAATAAAAATAAAACATTTAAAATTCAGGAAAAGCATCTCTTGCTTGAGAACAATTAAAGCAAGAGATCAAAAAAGCTAAAGCTATAGGTACAATTAGGAGTCCGTTGACGATGCCCAAAAAAAATACAAGATTAAAGTTAAAATTAAGAATTTTAAGCTACAAATAAAAGTAAAATAAGGAATTAAGATAAAATTAGAAATGAACATATAGTAAGCGTAAATAAACATACAAAATAATATCTTCAATTGATGGTTGACTGCTCGCCGACAGATGGCGCCATCAGTCAGTTATTGAATATGGTTTAAAAAACCCAACCGAAGTTAGTTGCTGAATATATCCTTAGAAGCGATTTCATTAATAAAGAATTTCGAATACTAATGTAAATCCTCATAAAAAGATTTATCTTAATACTTGGGCCTGAGTAAATTGTATTAGATCAATCAGAGAAATTCTTTCAAAAAATATTTCTAGAGTAAGTTCATGAAACATAAATAATGGATCAATTAATAGAAATACGACAAATCAAAATATGTAAGAATAAAATGTTATTTTTAAAACTTATTACCATATACTTGTGCTTGTACACATGTAAGTGCTTTATTTAAATAAGAAATTATTTTAAAGTATTTGAAATTATTACATTTTACAAAATCGAACTCGGAAGTTCATTATATTGTAAAATTATAAATGCCACCAAACCGGAATCCATCTGTAAATATATATTTATAAATGCAATATATATATATATAGATTAAAAATAATCAATTTTAATAAAAACCGCTCAGAAATTAGATTTATGGTAAATGTTTATATGAAAAATACAAATGAGTTATATACAAATGAATGTTAGATTATAATAAAATAACAATAATAGTTTATAATTTGAAGGTTTTAAAATCTATTTTTATTTATTTAAACATCATAATATAAACAAAAATATATATACTACAATACATATTGAGATATATTGCACACTATATTAAATGAATACAGAAGAAATAATAAATAAAGCAAATAAAATACATCTCTATATATATATATATATATATATATTTTGGATTTATATATTAATCGCGTCTATATTTATTTAATAATTAATAATTATCAAATATATTAAGAAAATTTTCTAACATAAATATTAATATCTTTTGTTCACAAAAAAATTTTAGTTTCTCCCTTTTGGAATATATTTCCTATACGCATTAGCATAAAAAAGTGTACTTTCTTGTATGCTGATTTATTTTTGAAAAAAAAAAAAATTCAATACCTCGATCTCAAATTATAAATTTATTTATATTATATACATTTTGAATAAAAAATAAAATAAAATTCAGTAAATATGTTGATAAATAAATATATATTACATTACTGCTCTATTCTTGGTTTAAATTTAATTGATATGTACTGTTTCAGACGTTTTTGTGGTATTATTGTTTTTGTTGTTTTCCTTTAAAATAGGTTATTTGATCATTCCTTTCAAATCACTCACTTCCTGAAATTTTCCTTCAAAAATTCCTGCAGACAACGTGTCTTAAATCAAATCATACTATATGTAGGAAAAGTATAATGGACAGAGTACTTTGGTTACGTAGCGATTTTTAACTACTATCTTGAGCTGTTGAGTAAAAAGCAATGGTCTAATGCCCTTTGACTGAGAATTAAAATTAGAGTCGTTAAACCTTCTTGTATTAATTATATTTAAATTGCAGAAGAATTAAATTTCAAAAAATTATAAGAGAAATTAAAACTATAAAATTTTAAAAGATTAAGGGATAAATAAAGGATGGAAAAAAAATTCAAGTTTAAAGCAAATTATAAAACTTTAATCAGAAATTATAAAAGAAGTGAATTAAATTAAACATTTATGATATGTCAGATTAGATTCAGTCAGTCAGCGTCGAAGTTTGGTAACACACTGGAAATACAGTGATGATACTTCAGAAATGAACAAATCTGGCAAGCGTGTCAAAATTTGGAGAACAATCTAAGTCTTTTCCTATTTTTCAGCTGAGAAGATCTCAATTTTTGATACACTTTAAAACAGAGTTGTCGATATTGGACAGGGATTTATAAACATCGATGAATTTTTATGAGCGAAAATTGTTTGAATCTAGGGTGGGAGAGAGTATCTCTAATATACGCATGTCTAATATAATTTTAATATCCTCATTTCAGAAAAGTTAATCAAAGCAGTTAATTTTTAAAACAAAAAACAAGTTGCTAATCAATATCTTCAAATTCATAACGCCAATATCCCACGGAAACAGCACTTTTGCTAACCTTCTGAAAAATTTACACATTTCTCCTTCCTTTTTAATTCCCAATCTACATCTATTAGTAAAAATTACAACATTTATTTCCATTTAGACAATTTACCCTTCCAAAATAGACAACTACCACATCATTTAATCAAGAACCGTTTTTAACAATGTGAAGAAGAAATTTATAAAAATAAGCTTATTTTAAAGATCGATGCATCAAAAACCCTTATCAAACACACAATATCCTGTATTAATTTTTTGTCACAAGAATCTTCACCAGCGACGATCTCAACTTACAATATTATTTTTACTGGCGAAACCTTCGCTTTGATTTTATCAATCTGTACATTTGAATTCGAAGCACAGAACTACATTATCATATCTGATAGTTTCTCAACCTTTTCGGGCACTCCAAAATTGTACTTTGAAATCAAAGCGTGTCATCAAACTTATAGAAGATATCTTAAGAAATAATTTAAACTCACCTTTACCTTTAAAATTCATCTGCCTTCCAGGCCACTTGGGCATAACCAAAAATGAACAAGCAGATTCTTTGGTAAAATTCCGCATTAAACAAAATAATCTTTAAAGGGATTCTCCCGAAGATATCATCCGCCATAAAAAAATAAGACAATAATAAAAAAATCTGTTAAATAATTGTCAAGAGGAAATTACGCGTCAGATCTGAATAGCATTAAACCAATTCATCAACTTTTCCCTATCAATTGGAAAAAAAATCGGTCCTTTCATGATTTCGAACAAAAATTTATCCTTCTAAAGTTATACTCAATAGATTCGGTTTTAATTCTTCTCCGATGTGTTTAAGCTGTAATAATTCGAAAACCGAAGAACATATTTAATATCAATGCATTTAATATGAAATACAAAGGGAAAATTAAAAATGGCTTTTGGATACAGAGTTCTATCTTTTCCCTGGTTATTCGCTATGACTGTCGACGCGTACTGCAAAACTATAAGAATAATTAATTCTCTACCAAAAGTTGCATAGTGTTCTTATGTTAACTTCTTTAATCTTCTTTTTCAGCGACATAAATTCTGCGCAACACCACATTTTTCGATGTTTCTTCTGATTTACTATCTTTAAAATTTCAAACTTTGCTGATTACCTTAGGATCTGTGTTCATATTTTTTTATTTATACTAATTTTTTGTTACTTCTACTTAAGAGCAATCGGTTACATTGAGATAAAGCAGTGTATATT
>BPLQ01000436.1:22500-58432 GCA_021605075.1 Caerostris darwini | reverse complement strand
GCCCTTGGCTTTTTTTTCCTAGCGCCCATTTGTTTGAAAAGCACAAACATGAAGCGATTCAAGCGAAAATTGTTTTCAAGTCACACGTTTGTTTAACTATGCTTACTAAAGATACAAAGAAACAATATTTTGTTTACAACCCTGATAATTTTGTAAGCAGTAGAATAAAATATTACGAAAGTTTCATGCAAATAAATATTTTTTTAAATATCTTTGAGGTGAAATAGGACACAAGAAAGTTTATCTAAATAGTTGGCATTGATGTTCAGTTAATAAATTAAATTTACATTCATTGACAGTCAAAAAAAAAAAGGGAACCACCTTTTTTGAAAATCGTTGCAGGATTGTTCACCTTTTTATCCCCATCGCGCCTCCAACGATGGTGGGCAATAATGACCAAGCTATCACAGCATATGATAAACTAAAAAAAAAAACAGACTGAAATATTTGCCTGTATAAATGAGTGTCTATTCCGCTATGAAATATGGACTCATTTTTTTCGTTGTACAGCAAGAAAATAAAGTGATCAGTCCCGTGCCATCCGTCACTTCTGACAGGGGCGTTTGTAAAAACCGCGTGAGGGATCCTATTTATAACAAATTGGCAACCCGATAGCGCGCTGTTTTCTATTACTAATCTATGTAACTACCCTGTCAAAGAAAAAAATTGCAAAGTGAATGTGTGAAATATTAAAAGACTTTTTTTGCTTCTGCTTTTTCATATTTTGAAAACTGAAAACCGATAATGAATAGTTTTATAAAAGAAATGAATGGATTATCCCAAACAGTGCTTCTTCAAATGAGGATTGATTTATAAAATTTGGAATAGTAAGTGAAAATAGTAAATCTCTTTCAATTCAAAAACTTAAAATATGTTCCAATACAGTTTTTTAAATATTAACTTTTATATCTTTCCATTTAACTAGTGTCATAAAAATATTGCTACATATTAGAATAAATATGTGTTAAATTTCAGCTTCATATTTAATATTTTTTATTCTACTGCGGCTAGCAAGACAGAGACAGTTCATCTTTTGTGCCATAAGCAAAGATTATACCGCTGTTATTCATTGAGCACTGCCCAGGGGCACGTATAGCTTGAAGATTGGGTATGGAAGCGCGTAACGCTACCCACGCAACGCTCTATGATCCTATGACACCGACTTACAGTTTGAAGTGGATTGCGAACCCCACGAAACACCCAGGGCACCGCCGGGACCCGAAACCTGTGGTACAGAGCGCTAGACATTCGGCCTTCAGGCCCCTACTATTCTTATTATTTGTGTACATTTTGGTATTTCTCATTCAGCCGGACATTCGTAGACATTAGATTTATAATTTTAGAGACAACTCAACAAATCAGCGCTATAAGCAATGTGGAAAATAAAACTACTTATTTTCATAAATTGAATAACTCATTTTATTAAAAAGTATTAAAAAAATAATAATAAATATTGAAGTAAAAGAATGAAAGCGAATCTATTGAATGATATTTGGCGATTTTCTCATGCACATGGTTTTTCTCATGAAAGTCCGTGTTTGATCCGGTAATTTAATCACTCGACCATCAGGAACTATAAAAATATTTATGCTATTTTTAAAATGCTGAAATTTCTTAAATATATTAATAAGAATCGCAATTCATAGTTTACTTAACAAAGCTAATATATAAAAATATTAGTTTACTTTTATTCTTACAATTCTTTCATGTCAAATTTTTACAATGCAACGGAATTTGAAAGTACGAACACAATATTAAAAAAAAAAAAAAATGGAAAACTGTTGTAGTTTCAAATATAAAAATAAATCCATAAATAGTGTTACTAAAACAGTATTTATTGAACCCAGAGTACTGAATTGGGGAAAAATGTATTACGTTATTTCATGAAATATGTCGCATGCTCCAATGGAGGTTATACGCTGAAGTTGAAGTCGGAATTTGATTTTACTTTCAGAAATTTGAAAGTATGTTTAGAAGAATGGAAATTTATTTTTTGAGGCAAAATCTATTCACGTGGTATTTTATACCTTGAGTAATAGATTCCATCCTAATAAAGGTTATCTGGGATATAAAAAATTTAATAAAACGTAATCTTGAAGCCATAAAACATGGCTTTCATAGATATTTGAGGCATAAATATGTTTTCTTGTAATCTGTTCGGAAATTTGTCAATCTTGTTTCTGAATTTTATATCTTGAAAGGTAACAGGTTTCCTAGGTTAAAGCATACGCTAAAATTGATTTTGATATTTTAGGACATTTTCCCCCGTGTTTACTTCATTTTTATGTATCAAATGTTTTTAATATTTGAGTGTTTTTAACTATTTATAGAATAATATCAAGTCAGAAGAAATTTTATCCTTGTTTACATTTTTTTGGCAAAAACAAAAAAAATTATTTTTATTAAGAATATTAAAGCTCTTTTGGCTCTAAGCCTGAATATTAAAGCTCGGGCCTGATGGCCGAAAGCACTCTGGTGCTCGGTACCACTGGTTTCGGGTTCGAGTTCCGGTGGTGCCATTGATTATGTGTAATGGTTCGGAATCCACTTTTCAACTCGTAAAATCCCGATCCAATAAGATCGTAGAGCGTTGTGGGGTAGCGTATCTTCAAACTACATGCCCACTGGGCAGTGCTAAAAAGTAATTGCGTGCATCCCATGCTTATGGTATAAAGATGAACTCTCTGTATTGTCAGCTGCATTATAACAACATTAAATCTATATTTAATCACTTAAGTACGAATTATTTTTAGTGAAGAAAAAAAAATTCTAAATTTTCTGTTTTGTTATTATTTAGTATTCATTTCATATTTTTATGAATTCAAAAAGCAAAAAAAAAGTGGAAAAAACAATAAAAAATGCACGAAAAAAATCCATAATTTCCTTATTTGTAGCCGTCAGCGTTAATATTAATTTATAAGTGAAATGATTTACTACATTCTTGTACATAAATTGTTCCTTATTATTCAGATCATTAATTAAAAAATCTAAATACATTTAATATTTCTGGTATTACTTTTTTTCAAATTTAATGAGAGGATTTCACTTGTAGAGGAATTCTGTGGGGAATAATTATCAATTTTTGTACTTTTTATTAATGATGGTAATTATAATGGCAAAAATTATATTCCCACATATGTGGTCGAGGGCATCAACAAGTTAAATAAATTAAAATATTATGTGTAATATTTACACAGGTCCACGATGATAAACGGTCCCCGGTGCTCTTGCAATGTTTGTTATTAACACGCTCTCATCCATGGTGGCATCAGTGACCCACTGCTTTAGTTAAATCCAAAATAAACGTGATACCGATACTTTGTTCTGTATACGGTATATTTAACTGTATCTTAACCATTGCCTTATATATTCTTAAAACCCTGCTTACGGGAGATGATTTAGCTAAAGCATAGGATCACCGATGACACCATGGATGAGAGCGTGTTAACAGCTAACAGGGCAAGAATACCGATTTGTCGGGCTACTCATGGTGTCCGTGTTATGGATATATTTAAAATAAATTCAAATGAAAACTTTAATACACATCAGTCCCATTGTGTAATAATCTTCAATTACATTTTTGAAATCGTAAACAGGCTTTACGGACATTGGGGTTTGATGGCCGAGTGACTAGTGCTCTCTGCCACAGGTTTCAGTATCAATTCCAGCGGTGCCATGGATGTTTGCAGTGATTCGGAATCCACTTTAAACAGTAGGTCCTAGTCTAATAGTATCGGAGAGCTTTGCGGGCGTAGTGCTGACGACTCTACCTTGTAAAAAAGAAAACATGTCATGTTTAGAAATCTGCTAGCAGGCAGACGGATTTGGCCTGTAGCGCCGCTGATGAAGATGATGACTTTATTGACACCCTCTGTGTAGGTCTAATAAGCCAGAAATTCTCGTACAGATTCTACAAAAACTAAATTATTTGATTAAAGAATCGACTCATCTCCGAATGGGAAAAAGCATCATTGAATAATCAAATCATCTGACACATTGATTCCGTGATACGTTGGAGTTTCATTCATTATCGGAGCTTATTTGTCTTCCTGAATAGAGAGCCCCGGGATGTTGCTTCAATTAATTTACCCGGCTACTCGGTGTGTGCTCCGGGCCAGTGTCTCTATCGCGACCTCTTCCCCCATAGAGTTGCTTTGTTTGATGTGTCAATTATCCCACGCGCAGAGAACAATGCCTTTTGACAGCCGAGGGCCACTTTGTTTAGGGTGGCGTCTTCTCCTGCGTTAAGAGAACTGGGATATTCTCGTGTCAGTCTATTTGCTATGTACGGAATTGCTGAAGTTCCGCTCTACTTCATATTAAACGATATGTTTACGTGTAAAGATGATCAGCGACAACAGCGGAAAGGAAATAAAAAATCAAAACATTAAAATTTAGAGTTGAATGGAAGAACAAAACATATAACAGCAAACTTAGGAAAATTAAAAAAAAAAAAAAAAAACTATAGAATTAATTAGATTTTCTTTTTATAGAAAAATCTCTTGCTCACTTTGAAATAAATTGCCTTTGATTTTTCACCAGACGGTCTTTTGGGACAAATTTTACTTTATTTAATTATTTCAATTTAGACTTGTTAGCTCATTGAAGAAATTTAAATGAATATTATGCATAAAAAAGCTCGTAAAATAAATTTAAATAAGTCAATAGAAATAGCTCGTGAAATAAATTAAAAAAATTATAACTAATAAGAAACGTTGAAAGTAGTCCGAGACACGCAAAACCCAGTTCCAAACTATACTCCTGACTTTTTGTGTAATAATATAGAAAAGAGCTTAATAAAGTGATACAATTTCTGATGGATTTATTAGTTTGATTTTTATAACCCGTCACTCACTTTTATCCTCTTCATCATCATCAATATTCATCAAGGATTATCATTTAACAACCCTATGGTGGGCCAAGGCCATGTTCTTACTTTCAGATTTCTAGACATGAGGTGTTATCTTTTTACGGGGTAGGGGTTGGTAACCCTACGTGCAACGCTCTACAGCCCTCTAAGACTGTGACCTGTGATTTTAAAGTGGATTCTGAACCACTACCGCCGGCACCGCCGAGGCTCGAACCCCAACCCTGTGGCACCGAGAGCCAGAGTGCTAGTCACTCGGCCATCAGGCCAACTTTTATCCTCCTTTCCTTTTTCTTTTAATCTTTTTATTAAACTACGATATGGGAATGGATGGGCGGCGAGGCAATTGAATTGGTTTTGAACGAGTGACCTTGATACTTTGTTCGTTTGCTTAGCCGGGGATTAGAGATCATAGCAGCACCTTTCATCTCTTTACATCACAGTGTGTCGCGGTGCACACTTTAAAATCCCAGGATTTAAGCTGAGCTGAAACCACTAGTTTAATTCATCCTTTATTAACTGACATAACATTGAAATACAGTGTTGGTACGGTAATTATTGGATAATCTTCATGAACAAAATCCGTCGTCATCCAAGATGCAATTCCACATGTGATTGAATTGAAAGTCGATTCATTTGTGTCTGCCGCTCTCTGTAACCATAATACACATTCAAACTGCAAATAAATCTCATTTGAAGTACACAAAAATTATGGTAGATGTTATTTGCCATACACAGTCATTCAAAACGAAGGAGGAGATTTTAAATTTTTATTTACGATGACCCAAAAAATACGGCTATTTCTGCTCAGGGCCGCGGGCAGCAGAGGCTGAGCCTGAGCTATTTCTGCTCACGGCCTGAGCAGAAATAGCGACCGTCCATTCTGGGAGCAGCAATCCTCACTATCTGACTTTTACGAATGTGCCAAAAGTTCCATATATGAGCGCATTTTTCTTTTTCTGGGAAAAGAACTTCAGAGGAAGAATCCATTTTCCTTCCCACTGAAGCTGTTTTTTTTTTCTTCTTTTCTCCTTCTTTCTCCATTCTTACAGCCGCTGCACTTTTCACGGAAAGAGAGTGTCCCGTTTTATTGACGTCATATCTTTTAGTTCAAAACATGCATAACGAATACGTGCTCAATTAATCCATACTAATGTAAGTCTATGTGATATGTTTTCCATATTCATTTAATTAGGTGTGTTTACGTACTGTCATAAAAATACACTTTTTTTGCAAATTTTAACTTTTTCTCCACTAAATTTTATACAAATCAAAATTAAAAACTTTAAAGTTTGTCTTTTTTATCTTCCCAAAAAAAGGCTGAAAGATAGTGAAAAACTCGTGAATGTCAATTATTAAATAGTTTTAGCTAATAACACACAACATTAAGACATCAAATGTAAAAAAAAAGCTTTCAAACCAAAACTTGCACTCAGATCCATTATTAAATCTAATGTTCCGAATAATTAAAAACATTTGTAGTGATAAAAACAATAAATAATGCTTCTCATCTACATTAGACTCTGTCGAATAACCGGGGCCTGATGGCCGAGTGAGTAGCACTTGGTGCCACAGATTTTGGGTTCGAGTCCCGGCGGTGCCATGAATGATTGGAGTGATTCGGGGTTCTTTAAGCAGTAGGTCCCGGTCTCGTATGACCATAGAGCGTCACAGACAACAGTCTGACCTTTAACCCACAACTTTCCGAAACTGTAAAGGGACAACTCAGCTCAAGGACAGTAGTGTGGTGTGATGTAGTAGTACTAGAAGTAGTACCAGTTATTTCATTTCTCTTTTGTGATGTAGAGTGCCCTTTTGAGTTTTTATGTTTTGTCATTGATTTGTTGATTGCTTATTTCTGTATTATGTTCGTGTGCTATTTGGCACACGAGGATTTTTTTATAAATATTGATTAAAAAACCTTAAATAAATTCCTGACTACTACTTAAAATAATTTGCAATTTTGCTGTTTGATAAGACTAACTAGTCATCATCATCATCACCATGCAGCAATCCCATGGCGAACCAAGGCAGATTATGAGACAACAGATGTTTTTCTTTTTACGGGGTAGAGTTGTTAGCCGTATACAAAACGCGCAATAGGCATTTTAGACAGAGGACCTACGGTGTAATCGGTCTTAGGCGACTGGTTCATGACTAAGGCTAATATGCAGCTTCACTTGAGCGAGGCAAGAACTGATATATCCTCAAGACAACGTTCTATAATCCTAAGACTGGAACCTACGGTTTAAAATGGATTCCGAACCACTGCAAACATACGTGGCACCTTTAGGACTGAACTCGAAACCTGTGACAACGAGCGCTAATTACTCGAACCTAAGAATACGAGTATTAATTAAAAATATTATTTATATAAATGAGTTAATTGTGAGTTATAGTGAACATAACGAATCAGGAAAGAACGTTTTCGTGTCTGCCTTACTACAACACTGTTGCCACCTCAGCTGCAGAAATAGCGTCCGTAAATTGTGGGAGCAGCAATCCCCACTATCCGACAATTACGAAGTGTGTCTAAAGTTCCATATTAGGGCGCATTTTTCATTTTGGGAAAAAGAACTTTCAGAAAGAATCCATTTTCCCCAAAATGAAGCAGCTTTTTAAATTTTTTCTTTCTTTCTCCATTTTTACAGCGGCTGCATTTTTTTGCGGCAGAGAGTGTCCCGATTTATTTGACGTCCTGCTTCGACCGGCGATTTTATTGGATTGGTTGTTTTTGCAAAATTCCGTTTTTCTTTCTTGCGGTCTCTCTTAATGATTTCAAAGGACGAAATCGACGAACACGCACATAATAAGGAGGGAGAAGAAATCAAAGAGGTTGTTTGTGAAATAGAATTTCGTTTTTCCGAACTGTTTGAAAGGGTGTTGAATCGAATTGATTTTCGGGGAAATCAGGAAAACATTTTTTCTTCTTTCACTGAACATAACATAATTTAAGAAAGCGAAAATTCTTTTTGACTTTGCAAACTGAATGTGTGAAATATTAAAAGATACTCTTTTTAGCTTTTATTTTTTTCATTTTAAATAATGAAAAACCAATATTGAAAAAGTTTTATAAAAGGAATGAATGGATTATCCAAAACAGTGTATGTTCATAAAAGGAGATGTATAAAATTTGGAATAAATAAAAATAGTAAATACATTTCAATTCAAAAACGTTTTAAGAAACTCTGTTAGAACATATGTTAGTATTAACGTTCGTATCTTTTCATTTAAGTGTCATAAAAATATAACAAAAGTTACTAAAAATTAGAAAAGGGGTTACCAACCCGTTTCCACCTTAAATATTTTTCGGGCCTGTGAGATTGGTGAAACTTTTACAAAATATATTTATTTTAAAAGTAGTGACATCTAATGTATTAAAAAATAAATTATGTGTGCATCCCTATATTTAAAAATGAATTGTCGAAATGATGAGAAAAAAATGAACTTTGAATTTAAAAGAATAGTCTTGCGATTATATCACATATATTGACTGTTTTGTTAGCGCCTTTGGATCAACTTACTTACATCTGCGAATCGTTTCTTTCCGAAAATAAATTTGACCCAACACAAAACCCGCTCAAACAGAACGGACGCTAACCTGCAACACCCATTACGATGTGCAAATACCCAAATAGAGATCGATTTGCAAAAGCTAAGGAAAGAGTAGAGAAATATATATCGCACTAGTAACATAAATATTTCTTAATGAATTAATTTTTTTTTCTATTTCGTTTGTATTTTTATGTTTCATTTGACTGTTCTATACTTCTTTATAGTGTGTGTTTAGTAGTAGTAGTATAGTATCCATGCTCACACGTAAGAATAATAGCAAACACAAAATTAATAATTCATTCTGTTTCAACTTTTGACTCCCAAAAAATGTCGGGGTTCTAAATCTAATAGGGAATATGTAATTTTATAGGTGGCCCACGGAGTTATGATGCATTTCTAAAGTGACCAGCAAGATCATTTGGATTGGCCACCCCTGTATTAGAAGAAACATTTGTTAATATATCTTTTCTAATATTTGAATTCTACTATTTAAAGTGTAATAAAACCTATAAATTTAATATATTTTATTTAAATATGTATTTAAGTTTAAGGGATTTTGTTTTACGTTTTCTATTCTAATTTATTTAGAAATAAATCCTACGAAATTTTTATGATAATAAATCTTTAAGTAAATTTGCTCGTCAAAAATGTTTTGAATTTCCCTTTATTATTATTTTTTCTTCGTGCAAATAGGTTATAATTAATCATTTCAAAATAAAATATTGAAAGCAACCAAAAAAATTATTAAATTGACCCACATTGCAAACATTCTTTAAATGATTTCTATTATTATTATAGCTCCTATTTAATATTATTTTGTGGATGGAATTTATAAATCAGACAGGTTCAAAGTTTATCGGGACTTCTTCTATTTTGAAAGAAGCACCGTTGCCAAAAATATAAGTCCTCGGAAATTGAGTTCTCAATTATTCACCTTACCAGACTTTTCTTGTAGTGTCCTTTGCAACTTTGTCGAAGAAATCCTTGTTTTATCTATAGTTAAATAATGAAGTACTAAAAGATGAGATATATAAATTTCGGTACTAGTATTTTCTGGTAAAATATAAATGTATTTTTAAGTTGCTATAATTTAAAAAAATGTTTTGTCTTTTTATGCATAACGTATTAATGACGTTAAAAGATGTTTTTGAAAAATTAAATTAAAGTTATATATTAATTTTAAGTGAAATTGTTTCACTGATTAACAATTTTTTTGATTCTCGATACTTCAATTGATTAGAATTAAGATACATTATTATAAAATCTTTCTCCTTATTTATTTTCCCAAATATTAAATTTTGAATATTTTTTTTATAAAAAGAAATGCTGTATGTCAGCAAATTTTTTTTTCTACAATCGTGTTTTTCATGTTGTATCAAAAGCATTTTGCATAATATACTGCCCTCAAGTGTTAAGGAATAACTGGTTTTTTTGCGTCTAATTTGCAAATGAATGAATATAGAAACTTCAAATTTGGATGGCATGTGCACAAAACAGTTGTGTATTGACTGCAAAAAAAAAAAGCAATCTCGCTGAAAAAGTCAATTTTTGGCAAAATAATAATCACTGTTTTATGTGGTAAAATGTCATAAAAACAGAACAAAAATGAATTTTAATAAGGGATGCCCACCCCTAGCTTGAATGCATTGGTGGTATCGATTTGCCATGCTGTCAATTAAATTGTCGGTTACCGAAATTAGAAGCGAAAAACAGACATGTAGTAAGCTTTTGTTCCAGCTCTCCTAAAGAACTTGGAGGAGGTCTTAAAGCAGCAACCTGTCTACCAAGATAGTGCCAAAGATGCTCTATCGGATTCAGATCTGGAGATTGAGCTGATCATTCCATAAACCAAGACCGTCAAGATATTCCTCAATGACTACAGCTCGGTGAGGTCGTGCATTATCATCCATCAGAATGAAAAAAATGGACAATTGCACCGGCACATGGGCGAACATATGGATCAATGGTCTCATCCCGACATCCCAAACCAGTCACAGTTCCTCCCTGGAACACATACAGATCAGTGTGACCACCGAGTGAGATCTCTGCACAAACCTCGATAATGTGTCTTTCGACAGTGTTGGATTGATGGTATCTGGTGCTTTGTTCCCTCCAGATCAGCAGACGTCGTGAATCGTTCTCCAGTGTGAATCTGGACTCGTCTGTAAAGAGTACAGGAGCCCATCGTTGTCTGGTCCAGGAAACGTGTTCTCTTGCCCAAGATAAGCGGGCCCTTCTCTGTCGTCCATTGAGGGGGACACGCACAACTGGTCGCCTTGCATGGAGACCTGAATTGTGAAGACTTCTTCGCACCGTACTAGCGGATATTCTTCTCCCTGATGCTACAGAGTGGTCTGCATCAAGTAGTGGCACAGAAATGCTTCTTCTCCTTCGGGCCAAAAGAGCTATAAAATGGTTTCCAGCAGATGCTGTAGCACGTGGCAGACCTGGACCATGTCTTCTGGACACAAAGCTTCTGATATTGATATTGATTCTTGATATTGTTTGCAGAGACGATGGACCCCACTGCGAGTCGCATTAAGACGCCTAGTAGCATCAGCCTGGGACAACCTCGTTTCCATCCATCCGACCATCTGCCATCTTAACGAATCGGGCAAACGGCTGCTCTCAGACATTGCGGGACCGCACTGCCTATTTTCAACGAATCTGCTAATAAAAGTTGTAAATCAACAAAAGTTACAAGCGTAACTACAAAAACCTGATATTTGCATGATGATTTCAGTTTTGGTGAAGCTCCGTGGCTGCGTAGCAGCCGTTATATTTGCATATATTGCTCTCAATCATATATACTTGTTCTTTTGTAAAAAAAAAGTGGTAGCTATCGTTTTTGCATAAAGTTCATTTTTATCATTTATATAAACTATAAATTTTATTGTTACTGTCCTTTTTTTTATAGTGAGCTTCGAAAAACATGCTGTTCCTTAAATTTTGGAGGCCAATGTACTTTTACCAATTTTATTATACGAAAAATATATCAAGCAATTAAAATCTATTTTGAAAAAAAATATTTTCATATTGTAAAAGTATATGTATAGTCTAAAATCTTTATATTACTTTGATCTAAATTGAATTTAATTAAATTTAAGAATATTTTTTTTTACGTTAGCAAACTATATTTTCAATAATTATACATATTTTTAGCAGATAACTTCTATTCAAACTTATGGAAATATTATTTTATTTATTATTATCGAAAAATAAAAGAAGTTCATTTTATTTGATAAAAAAAAAAAAAATTGCCACCCTAAAAAATTCCAGCTCATACATTTTAAGCATGAATTCAATTTAGACTTAATTACCGCAATAAATATTTCAAAAGAATATGTTCCATTCTACAAAGTCATTTCATCTTGAACCCATATTTCAACGCTATCAAAAGCATCAAAATTAATACTGCTTTAACTTTGCCATGATGCCGCTATTTTCACTTTGTGTCCAATTTCTATAAGAGCGAAACCCAGATAGACAACCATAACAGATGACAGAGCAGCTGTTTGCGAAGCGAAAGGGGCGTTCGTTTCTCAACATCCAAACACAGAGGAGAGGGTTTGGATGACATTTTATTTTCATAACACACATTCATTCAGTGAATCCATTTTTCTCTTTGGGGATCTATTATTTACTTTTTCGCCAGATGCATTTCATTCCGCGTGTTTGCAAATTGCTTTTTCGCGTGTTTTAATCTATGCGCATTGTGATTGTTTTTTGTTTCTTCCGCTCTCTAAGCTGCATGCATGAGCTCCAGAAATCCATTGCTTGGCGATGCTTCATCGTGACCGGATTCCTGCACACAAGTTGGCGTTTGTTTTGGCGAGATGGAAAACAATCATTCATTTCTCGGAAACAAGAGCAGTCTTGTTGAAGGGTGATTAGTAGTCACTATTAGGCCGCAAGATAAAAAAAAATGCAATGTTTGTGTTCGCCGTAGTATGAATGTGTAGATGAAGGGTTCTCAAAGCGTGAACTACGCGCTGATGGCCCATTGGTTAGCGCTCTGGCCTTGGATACAACAGACTTTACAGGTTCGAATTCTGCCAATAGCAATTAGCTGATGGCAATTGGCCATCAGGCCACCGCGGGGTATATAAGAGCAAAAACTAAAATAACAATAGAGTAATAAATAAATAGAGCAATAAACTAAATAGAGCAATAAACTAAAAAATTCATGTTTTTAATTGGCATAATTTTTTAACATTTATTTTTAAATACTTTTCAGTGCATTAATCCGAGATCTATTGATTACTAAAATCGATTTTTATACATAAAATATTCATTAAAATAAAAATCTTGAATAAAAAATTATGTTTTTAATGAAGAAGGTTGTTCTCTTGTTATTATCAATATATAATTAATAATTATTATATTGAAATTGTTAACAATTTAATTTATTTAATTATTCTCGCAAATCATGTTTAAATAAATAGTCATCATCATCATCACCATCACCAGTGGCCCAACAGTCCTATGGTAGGACAACGCCATCTGTCTACTGGCAGATTTCGAAGCAGGAAATGCTTTTTTTTACGGGGTGGGGTTGTCTGCCCAACACCCAACGCTCTACAGTCATATTAGATCGGGAACTACGGCTTTAAAAGGGATTCCGAACTACTACACTTACCTCAGGTACTCGAACACAAAACCTGTGGTACAAAGCGCCAGAACACTAGCCACTGGGACATCTGCCCCCTTAAATAAATGGTAAGTGTGTAAAAACGGATAAACATTTAATGAATATAAATTATTTTTAAATATCAAAGCACGGTATTAAAGATAAAAAATTTTGAATTGTGTCTAATTTTTTAAAGCAATATACTAAAATTGAAATAAAAGCGATAAATATTTTTATAGACTGTTATAAATATCTCATCGATACCAAAGTTACGAATTAAATAAGGCTTTTTTTTTCACTTATAACACTCCCTCCAATATCTAGATCAAAATAAGCATGCATTTTATTGAAGAATTTTTATTTCTAGCAGAGCGAGCATTAAAGAAATATTTTCTCACCAATCCAAATTCTGGTATCGCTATCTGTAAACTTAAAAATGTTAAATTCATATAGTTAGATAGGAATTGTACGATGTTTGTTTTTGTTTCAAACTTACTGGTTTAGTTTTCGAAAAATTGCGTTTTGTTTTTGTTAGAAATATCAGTTTCAATCTTTCTTAAGAAAGCACAAGATAAATACATATTTTTTGTTGTTGAAATTTATTATGTATATATAGAAAACATAAAATTTTTAGTCATATTAGTTTGAATTTATTTATACATTTTGCTTGTAGTACTGTTCTATAAGCCATATATAAAGCTGTATGGCATAAACATATAACCCAGCTAGGAAATATATATATTATAGAATGGCATAATATCTCAAAACGTCAGAGCACTGTCAAACAGTGGGGATGATAAATATTCAGTTTAAATCCCATTTGGGATAGTACTTTTACTATAATTTATAATATATAGTTTAGCGTACAAGCCAGATTTAAACATTTACAAATGCAGCTGGCAATACACAGACAGTTCATCCTTATGCAATAAGCTAGTACTGCACCGACGTTACTTATTCATCACTACCCACAGGACACTTGCCGCTTGAAGATAGGCTACGGGCGTGAGTCACACTACCCCCGCAAAGTTCTACGATCCTATGAGACTGGTGCATTCGATTTAAAGAGGATCCCGAACCACTAAACAGATCCATGGCACCGCCGGGACTTAACCCTGTGCCACCGAGCGCCAAAGCGCTAGCCACTCGGCCATCAGAACCCGTGTAGCATATTGTATACATATTTAATATTTGTAAATAGCATAAAATTTAATATTTGTTATTCTATTTTTATAAGTATAATCTTGTTGAACTTTGATTTATTATTATAAAAAATAAAATACAAACCTACGAAAATCTATTTAAAAAAAATCTTTGTGTTACATCTGAGTATTTCGCTCTCCTACACATTGAGCACAAAGTGAAAATGGCACCATCATGAAAAAGTTAAAGTATAATTAATTTGGATGCTTTTTGTATTGTTGAAAATGAAATGACTTTGTAAAATGGAACACATTTTTTGAAAAATGTACAGCTGTCTAAGCTGAATGCATGCTTAAAATGCAGGAGTTTTTAGGGTGGCATTTTTTATCAAATAAAATGAGATTCTTTTATTTTTTGATAATAATCGATAAAATAATATTTTCCCAAGTTTAAATATAAGATAATCTGCTAAAGATATTGAAATATATAGTTTGTTAATGTAAAAAATAGCTTAATCTAAAAAAAAAAAAAATAATTGTATTTGAAATAAAGTAATATAAAGATTTTGGACTATGTACAAAAATAAGATTTTCGACATAAAATTTAAGTGTTTGATATGTTTTTCATAAAATAAAAATGGTAACAGTACAAAAAAATATTTGTGGATAATTTTAAATATTTGCATGCTATTTTTATGAAATTCTGTAATTTTTCCAGTTTGCTTATTCAAAATAATTAAAAATTGAACAAAATCGCATTTTAGAAAAGGTTGCATAACCATGGTCCGCATGTACAGGTGCCCCATGCAATTAGCCGCACTTAAAAATGTTAGATTGGCAACATGTTTGCTCGTTTGTAGACTTTTAGAATGAAGTTTTCCTAATCCCTTTATTTGCGGCAAAACTCTAGACACCCTTCCTCTTAAAAGGTTCTTCAGACAGACATTTATTTCTCTTTTTTTGGTGTGTTGTAACAAGCCTCTAGTGGGAAAGCTCGTATGAAAATTGTATGGCGAATAACGTTCAAGGCAGTTGGTATAAAATTTGTTAAAAAGGCGTAAGAAATATATATATGTCTCTGAAAAATCTTTTTTCGAAAGTGAATTCGACACCACACTATTTTTTTGAAATATTCTAGATAACCCGCGGACCGCCATGAACAATTTTCCGGCCCGTGAGATTTTCACACTTTCATTAAAATTTTTTATTTTATAATGGCTAAAGTAGTGGAAATTAAAAGATACAAGAAATCAAAATGTAACAACTACTTCAAATATGCAAAAGAAACTTACAGCTGCTTTCGAAAGCCGATTCAGTAATTTAAAGTTAGAAAAATTCAACAAAATTTTGAAATATATTCATCTCCCTTTCATGTTGGAATCGAGTTGGCCCCAGAATATCTCAAATGGAACTGGTTGACTTGCAATGCAATATTGAATTAAAAAATATTTTTACGCATCAGAATCAAAAATAGATTTTTAAAACACTTGGGTCCCAAAGAAATTTTCAATTTGTGAAATCCTTCCCCAAAGTTGTTAGCGCTTTCGGTTCAACTTACTCACGCGAATCGTTTTTTTTTTTTTTTTTTTTTTTTTTTTTTTCAAAAATGCAATGGAACCAACACAAAACACGCTCAAACATAACGGGCGCTAAGCTGCAATACCGATTGCGATTTGCCAATACCCAAATGGACAGCAATTTACAAAAGCTATGGGAAAGAGTGGAGAAACACATATCGCATTAGTCAAATAAATATTTTCGAATGATTTCATTTTTTTTTTTTTATTTCTTTTATATTTTTTTTTAGAGTTCTATATTTTTTTACATTGTGCATTTAGTATCATTATTACTATATTAACTGTGTTTACATGTAAAAATAATAGTAAACACAAGCATAATAACTCATTCTGTTTCCATTTTCCCCTCCAAAAAATATCTATAGTGGGTCTAAGTTTAATAGAGCGATACATAATTTTATAGGCGGCCGCAGAGTTAGGCGGCCCGCGGAGTTCATTTCGAAATTGGCCCGCAAGATCATTTGGGTTGGCCACCCCTGGTCTAGCGAATAAGTCGAATAAAATACTTTACATTTCAACGAGCTATTTAATTAATTGAAAACGTTGCATCTATAGAATTTATGGACTTATTTTTCTTGGCTAAAACAATCCTATTGGACAACAAATATCTGTGAAATTTGTTCTTTGCAAACTTTTGTTATGATACTTTTCGAATTTTATTTTAATTTTTGATTTTTCTAGTTTTTATTCTTAAAGTTTTACCCTTCCCTTCAGATCCTAGTTATGTAACCGCCCTTTATACAGTGTGAGTTACGAGTTCTATTTAATCAGCTTAGGAAAAAGTGGAAGAACGTCTGTCGTTCGCCACGGATGAGTGAAACTTTCTTCAACTTTGTGACAATGTCGCCCTTTCTGCAGTCTGCAGATAACTTTCGGACTGTTTTTACGTTTCAGACGTTTATTGGGCTGGCAGACGGAAACTTTGCAACAGTTGTTTGATGTCGAAAAAGAAAAAAAAAATTTTACTACTTACTGAGATGCTACTTTTAGACACTTTCTAAATTTGGTTATATGTATATAACCAAATTTAGAAAGTGTCTAAAAGTAAAATAATAAACACTCTTCACAATGAGTGAAAAAATAAACACTCTTCACAATGAGTTCACATTTGCACTGAAGATGCTTGAGGAAGTGAGAAACGGTATGGCATCAAGGAAATGTTCCAAAGTGTATTAATAGAGGGTGCTGTAAGTGGCCTAAGAAGAGGGAATTCGGCTGCAGTGATAGTTTGAATCGAAATGACAACGCATTTTTCCTGAGTTGCACATTAAACCCACTGTAGTGTTCAATGTGTTGGATTCTTTCCAACAATTGTGACAACAACAACTTTCCAACAATTGTGACACTGTGACCGAATTTTCCAACAATTGTGACACTGTGACCGAGCTTTCCAACAATTGTGACACTGTTACCGAGCTTTCTAACAATTGTGACACTGTTACCGAGCTTTCTAACAATTGTGACACTGTGACCGAGCTTTCCAACAATTGTGACACTGTTACCGAGCTTTCCAACAATTGTAACACTGTGACCGAGCTTTCCAACAATTGTGACACTGTTACCGAGCTTTCTAACAATTGTGACACTGTGACCGAACTTTCCAACAATTGTGACACTGTGACCGAACTTTCCAACAATTGTGACACTGTGACCGAACTTTCCAACAATTGTGACACTGTGACCGAACTTTCCAACAATTGTGACACTGTTACCGAGCTTTCTAGCAATTGTGACACTGTGACCGAACTTTCTAACAATTGTGACACTGTGACCGAACTTTCCAACAATTGTGACACTGTGACCGAGCTTTCCAACAATTATGACACTATTACTGAGCTTTCCAACAATTGCGACACTGTGACCGAACTTTCCAACAATTGTGACACTGTGTCCGAACTTTCCAACAATTGTGACAGTGTGACTTTCCACTGTATGGAAAGACCATCCACCACGGCAATGGCATATCAAATTGCATGGGATAAATCGGTGGAACTTTTTTTGTGATGTCGTACCAAGTATCTTGGTTCAAATTGGAACTCTTTGTAACGAGTGGTCATTTTGTGACAGCATTTTGAAAGTGGGCCTTTCGCCCTAGTGGGGTAATTATAATCGCCCTGTATATATATATTGATATTTCCTATGAATACTTATATTTTTAAGATAAATGTATTCATAAAAAAGTGGTTTGAAACTACAAAATATGAACAGTTTCAGTTCAAATTTAATCTTTGAAGTTAGAGTTGGTATCTTAATCATGCGTGAGACGTCTTGTTAACCTGCCAATACACGAAAAAGGCCAGTGATAACGAAACGGAAATGACGTCAGAATGTGAGATGCCAGTAGAGCACTTTTTACTTTTCTGAGAGAAGGTTTTGTGGCAGCACGTATTGAATTGTGCTATTTTATAGTGAAGCATTTATTGTTATACAACAACCATGACAACTTCTTATTCTCCATGTCATGGGGTTATTTTGATTCGGATGTGATAAAGATTGTTAAAATCTAAACAGAAATATAATTTATTTTCGATTAAGAATGATTTCAACTTTTGGTGCTATCCAATGCTAAATAATTAATCGATCTCTTTATTTAAATGTGGATGTTTTAGAAGCAAACTAAAGTTGTTCTTTTTTTCACACCCACAATATAACTAACGGGCGTGATACTGGTTGCAGTTCGAAAAATAAACATTATTTGCTAATTTTAACAACAATAGTTCAATATTTTTTACGTTTAGTTTATTCAAAGGGCCTGATGGAAGAGTGACTGGTGGTCTGGCGCTCAGTGCCCCAGATTTCCCGGTTCAGTACCGACGGTGCCATGTATGTTTGTAGTGGTTCGGAATCCACTTGAAACAATAGGTGCTGGTCTAATAGGATCGTAGAACGTTGTTGGGGTATTGGGACTCACGTCCGTAACCTATCTCCATGCTACACGTCCTTCTGGGTAGTGCTAAATGAGTAACAGCGGTGCACTTTGGGATGCCCAAGGGACATGATCAATACGACCCAGGCCTTTACACAATTAATATATATATATAATCACAATGACTATTATGTATATACTTTATTCAATCGTGTATTAATCATTGTTTTCACCTGTGCTGTTTCAAAAGCAGGAAATATTTGCCGAAAATATACTGCGTGAATAAAGAAATTTTATAAATACACTAGCAAAACCCGGCATACGTTATCATTGCATATAACGACATATCACGACTCTATTTTCCCTTTTCCACTATAGATGCATACTCCTTTTCATGGATATCGTTCGAACGATCTATACGATGAAATGCTGCAGCACCCTCTGGTGGCAAATCACACTAAAGTGGACAGCGCGAAGCTATTTTCCGTACTCGAATAGATGTTATGACCCATTTTCACAGCGATGGGTTGAACAGTATAGAAATGGATAGACAGCAGCACCTTCTGGTGGTGATCATAAAATCATTCTCCATGGTTTGTCAAAGAGACACAAAAAAATTCATGAAAATCGGTCCAGCCCTTTAGGAGGAGTTCAGTGACAAACACTTGCGCAAAGAATTATATCAATTGCAGCGCCACCTATCGCCACCACCCACCCCACCTATATATATATATAAAAGATTAATAATGTTTCAACTAGATAAGAATAATTATCTATCATTTAATAATGATTTATAGTCATGAATAAATTGTTGTTTTAGTTGATTAAGAAATTAACAATAAATTAGTAATTTTTATTAATGACTTCATTTAAATATAATTAACTACCATCGTCATCATCAGTGGCGCAGCAGTCCCACAGTGGACTAAGGCCGTCTGCAGACTGGCAGATTTCGATACGAGTGATTACGGGATACGATTGTCAGCCCTACGCCCAACAGTCTGCAGCCATATTAGACCGGGACCTACGATTTAATGTCACTCGGCCATCAGACCATTTATAATTACATAACAGAAGAAATTAATAACTTATTCGTATAATTGTTTTTCTTATTTATGCACTTAAAAATATTTTTCATAAAAGATGGATTTTTAAGATCTTCTACGAAGTAAACGGAGTATTACTTTTGAGCGTCATTTTTGCAGTCAATATTTGCGGGGCCTTTGGCGGTACTTCAACGTCTTCCCCTCCCCCTCCCCCTCTCATCTTTAAGAATCTCTTCCCTGTTTTTATTTCTTCAGTCGAAATATTTGGGAATGTCATCATGTTATCAAACAGATTCCGAATCAATAGTTTGCGGCCCGCGGGTTTTTGCCCTCTCGTTCGTTTTCGAAGAAGCTTCCTTCGCTTTGAATCCGACTCTATTTTCTTTCTGTGCATGTTTTGAATTCCAACGACAGGATTTAAATAATAATGAAATAATTTCGTAAGCATTTAATAGTCAAATATTGCACGCGAAGACTGGGAAAACAGTCGCTACATGTAACGATTTTTGTGAATGGGAGTTGATTTCGATATAAGATTAGTTTTAATTCTTGTTGTAATAATCGAAAATATGATTAATTTTTAAAATTCTGGCACCCTTTGTTCCTTTACGGGGGTAGGGGGTTGTGTTAATATAAACAATATCTTTTTATAATTTTTTTTTATTAAGATAACATATGATTGTACAATGGTTGTGTAAAATTTTATGCAATGTTCAATATGCGTCCCTTGATAGGTGTTTGTTGGTCTCTGCACCTGACCGGACGGGTATCCGATATGTCCAACGGAATGACCCGTTTCCGGTGAGTGCAGGTCATTAACCACAGCTGGGTGTGAAGGGGATATCTGTGGAAAAATTTTAATTGGCAGGGGTCATAAAAAACACTTCGGGCCAGAGGGCCAAGAAATCAATTCATCAAGACGGGGATTTGGATTTATGGACGGGGGTGCGTGAGCCCAACGGATATAGACTCTAATATGGTGTCGGCAATCGCCCCCTTCCCCCACTAAAAATTAACTACAAAATGGAGGTGAGGGATATTGCAGGGAGGAGAGGGAAGGAGGAACCCAGAGCGAGAGCAAGATGTAGGACGCCCTGAAAACAACGGACGATAAAGGGAGGGAGACATCAGAGGGTGCTGCATTCTATCCACTTCTGTACGATTGAAGCCATCGCTATGAAAATGAGTCATAATATGCATTCGAGTAAGTCACGCTATTCACTTTTAGTGTTACTTGCCACCAGAGAGTCCTGCAGCTTTTCCTCTTATATGGCGTTCCAATATCATTCATGAAAATGAGTATGCACCTCTATTGGAGCATGGAGAATATAGTCGAGATAGGTCATATTCTACAGTGCATTTTTTTGGCAGGACAACGTATGCCGTTTTCTGCTAATATATATAAAATATACATAGGTATGAAGAGAAAAACTTACGTGTGGGTCGAATTTGATTCAGAATGATATTCTTGGTATAATTTCTTGAAATTTACATTGATAATTAACTTTGTATGAACAATTGAGACATTTTTAACATTTTTTTTCCATCTATCATTATCTATATAGAATAATAAATAACATTCAAGAAGAGGTAAAATAAAATTCCTCAGTTAGCAACTAAATAAGAATTAGATTTGTATCAGTAGTTTTTATAATAATTATTTTTATATAATTCTTAAGCATTTATCCCTTTTGTGTTTACAGGTGAAAAAATAAACAAATGGTAATATTTTTACATAAAAGTTAAATTCTTTTGAAAACGTTTTATAAGAATATTCAAACATTGCAAGAAACATTCTTTAAAATCACAAAAAAAAATGAGTTTTTTCATTAGATAATTTATCAGAATCAGATCAGAATTATAAAGAAAATATTTTTGAAAATTTTCAATTAGATTCAGAATTATAAAACAAACATTAGGAAGATGTTTAATTAGAATCAGCAAACCATTAGTGAAAATGATTATTTAAAGCTATTTATTATTATTCGCAAGACAATTTTCAATTTCTTAAATATACTACGTGGCAGCAGAAACTCAAAGCACCCATTCAATACCAATAATACTCTGTCATAAACTGTCTCGTTCGGCTGCATCAGCAGTATCTGTCCATAGAGAAAAGTGTGTCCTATATTCCCGTATATACGAGTCTGGGTTCCGTTATAGCAAATGGCGGCCTCGCTTTAAGAGTGAAGCCCCGAGTGCAGTTCGGAACTGCTAGTATCTTCTCATCTCTGCACTGTTTGAAATATGTGTCTGGCATCTTTGCGAGGCGCACGCTGAATCTTTCAGGCTCAGAAGAGGGCCCTTTGAAGGAATGTAATATTAAAGTTTTATTTCGGTATGCACAACTACTCACTTAAGTGAATGGAAACTTTGGAATTTTCCATAAAAAACTTTTATAATAGTTAAGCAAAAAATAATTTTTCTAAATCGTAAACATTCTATTTTTATAAATATATTCTTGTTGGACATTGATTTATTATTATAAAAATTAAAACATAAAGCAACGAAAATATATTTTACAAAAGTCATTGTATACTACTATCTTTTCGGAGGTCGGAAGAATGCTTTTAGGTTATCCCCTTTATTGTAAGTCGACACTAGAGGGTGCTGCAGTCTTTCCACTTCTAGACCATTCAAGATATCGCTATGAAAAGGATTAATAATATGTGTTCGAGTACGGAAAATAGGTTTGCGCTATTCACTTTAGCGTTACTTTCCACCAGAGGGTGCTGCAGCATTTCATCTCACATAGCGTTCAAACGATAACCATGAAAATAAGTATGCACATGTATTGGAACATGGAGAACATAGTCACGATATGCCATCTTGTGAAGTGCTCAAACACGAGTGAGAAGATTTTTAAAAGTTTAAATATTTCTGCCAATACTGTCTTGATGAATCTGTCGAAAATCTTTAGCAAATAATGAAATTGCATTTTAGCAATTTCAAGCAAAATGTTTTTTGATTTTTTTAGATATATTTAAACGGGGATTGGAAAGATAAAGCAGTATAAAATAAGAATTTACATATGAAAAAAATATTTCAAACTTTTTAAGTAAATGCGTCGTGCATATTTGGTATATTTCGCCTATTTTATAATCTACTACTCAAAGACAATATACATTACAATTTCCATCCATAAAATGATCACAGATTTATTGTGTGCTACTCAATTTCTGAAAAGTTTTTTTATAAAATTATTTTTCCACGTGCATAAACGCAATTTGATGGAAAGATGTGACAATTCAATTTGATTGATCTGAAGTCAAGAAACAATTTTTAATATTCTTGATAACTTCCTACATAAATGTAATTTGAAAGAAAATGATTGACATTCACAGAATAAGAGTAAGAATACAGAAAAAAAGTGTGATACCATTCGGTTTCGAAAATGATACAATTTAATTTGAAAACTAAGAACAAAAAAGTTTTTCTAATCTAATCTGACTAAGTGGTTCGCGAAATTGTTTCAGTAGAATGATACTTGCTGGTATTTTATTCAAATTCACTTTTTCTATATTTAATTGAATTTGTTTGATTTGCTGTGATGGTTCATTACAATAATGCTATTAGTTGTGGAAAGTAATTGGATAGTCCGATAACCATGAAATGCAATTGGAAATGGACGGAGGGCTTTTTTTTTTTCATGGGCTGGGCAATTATGTAAATTGACACGAATATTTAAAACCTCTTACGCCCAGATTATAATCGAAATTTCTCAGTAATATTATTCATGATCAGATGAATGAAGATTGGAAATTTGAAATCAAAAGATTTGTAGGTTTTTTTTTTTTTTCTTCACGCAACTAATTATAATATACATGATTTGAAATAAAATAATGCAAGAGATGCAAGTCATATTTCACGTCATATGATTGAAAGTCTTTATAATTAACATTTTCTGAATGATAGATTCCGTTTGGTTTGTCACTCTACGGCCATCGTTTGTGCACATGAGGGCTAAACGAATCCTATGGTACCAAATAAATATACTTGAATGTTTAGATTTTAAAAAAAAAGATACGTGTGAATTTAAGTGAGTGAATTTTAAAATACTGAACAAAATTTAGATACTAAAAATCTGGCTTATAGTTTGAGAAATAATACTGTAAATTATTTTAGAAATAATAATGCGTTTGTTGAAAATGTAGACTTTTGATTTAAGATGTGATATACAATGGAAAGTTTTTGAAACGGTTTCTTTTCTAATGCAAATAAGATACTAATTTAATAATCACAGCACATTCACATTTTAATTATTATGCAGATTCCATATATCTATAAATCTTTTTATGTTATTTTCTATTAAAATATAATTAGAACTTTTGATCTCAAAATACCACTTGTGGCGGATAGCAGTACTAGAATAACATCTCCGTCGCACACATCGAACATTGTTGTATCGGGATCAACATTAAGCCGATGGGGTCTTTAAGACGAGCCATTACTCAACTGCAACGAGATTAATTAATTTCGTTTTGCTGCCTCAGGTTGGAACATAATTCAACTAATTGCTCCCGTCGCAGCTGAAGGAGAAGGTGTAATTCCATTGTTGAACAAACACAAAGCGAATTAAACATCTGCATCATTCACACTTGAACAGAAATTGCATTGTTTCATGCGATAGCTGCGGTCTAAAGTAACTCCGGATCTTTTGTTTTCCTATGCAGATAGGGTTTCTTAACATACACACAAGCATCACTTCGTGTGCAGAGGATGACGAGTTCATTGCTTGCTGAACTGTATTTGTTGGAAAATGGAGATATTTGGTTTAGGCTTAAGGTGTCATGTTCAATGGAAAGTTTCTTGAAACGAGTTCTGTCCCAATGCAAATAGGGTATCAGATTGCTGTAAGGTACAGTTAATCCTGCGTTTGTTCAATCTCTTTTAGTATTTCATTCAATAACTTTCGCTAGAGAATGTCACTTTCATTCCTGAAATAGAAGAAGGGAATAAATTAATTCGAACGCAAAATAAACCTTAAAGTGAAAATACGTTGTTTTTATAATTGGTTTGGGTTGTCGCCATACGGTCATTTTGTGCACACTTTGGGCTCATTAGATCAGGACGTACGGTTTAAAGGGAATTCCAAACCACTCGCAAACATCCACGCCATTGGCAGAATTTGCTTTTATGAAGCTTAATTCTGTAGCCTAACTATTTCTTCACAGAAATATGGATGCATCTATATTATAAAACAACTTCAAGTTTCATGTGTAAAGTAAGAATGATCGAGTGTCTGGCGCTCTGTGCCATAGTTTTCGGTTTCGAGTCCCGGCGTTGCCTAGCAGGCCTGTAGTGGTTCGGAATCCGCCTTAAACCCTAAGTCCCAGTCTCATAGGATCGCAGAGTGTGGTCTAGAGGTTGAGTTAGCTTTCGGCCCCCGTGGTTCCTTGTTATAAGTGAAGCTGACTTAACCTTAGTCATGGACGTCACCTGCGAAGGGTTCCCTTGAATCTGGTGCAGGATTTCTTGCACCAGGAGGTATGAACAACAAAAATAATGGCCACTGTCTCAAAATACGTACATTTTGTTAATGATGTATGATGGGTATTTTAAAAAATGTCTTCACATTTTGATTAAGAAAAACATGATCCAGCTTCAGATTAATAAAGAAATAAATGTTAGAAAACATTCAATATTTATGTGTTTCACTGTTGACGGGAAATTAAAATCCATTGCTAATGATGTGTCTATCTGGAAACCAGTTTCTTTTTATCCTCACTGCAAAAAATGGCTTAAGTTACCACATCCACCATTTCCTTTGTCCATTCCATTTAGTATTGAGGTAGAGAAGAAACGGAAAGACCCTTAAACTAAACTCCTTTCAACTGATGAAACGTGGAATAGACTCGCTTTATCCCCCATCCCAATGGACTTGCCCCGTGCAGTTTTCACAGCACATGTCCGACTCTCGACGGGACATGGTTCTCTTAATAAACTCTTGCACCGTATGGGTGTAGATACTCATGGTGTCTCAGCTCGTCGGATGAAGCCAAGGATCTTTTTACATTTGAGAAGTTGCACTGCACTTGATTTTATTGAATTATAATTCTGACGACTTTACCAAGGCCACATTTTGTGGGGCTGCTAGAGTTCTTAGGGCGGATATCTCTACAGTTGGATGTAGGGGAAAGTTTTTTAAACTGTAAAATACTAATTTCCAAAAAAAAATTCTATTTTAAAGATGCACTCAACAAAGTAGAGGACGCCGTTGTTAAATAAAATATATATACAAGTGAAAAACCTGTCAGGAACTGGACAAAGCAAAATGCGTTTTCCACGTTAAAATTTAATGGTTCCACTGATGCAGTGAACAGCGCGAAAACTTTCTTCTCCAAGAACAACTGATTTCCTGTCCCCTGACAAACAAGAGAAACCATCTGCGTCTTGCGACAAGGCGCGTGACACCCCCTCCCAGCGTCGCCGTAAGTGCCAGAGAAGACCATAGGAGAAAAAGTAATTAAGTCGCCAATAAAGTTTCCCTCGCCGAATTCTTGTCCCTTTTTGTCAGACAGCTCGTCGTCTTCTTTTGGAATGTGGCGAACGAATACATATTTAATTTGGAAGCGGTATTTGGGAAGGAGTCAATAAAGTGCAGGGTTTAGTGGCGGAATTTCGGAATTCATTACATTTCAGTGCGCATATTTTTAGGATGCATGATGTATATAAATATGCTTCATTTACTTTGTAAACATTTTTATATACAGAGTGGTTATAATTAAAGTCCCACTTTCAAAATGCTGTTAGAAAATGAACCACTTGTCACAATGCGTTCAAATTTGAACTGAAGATACTTCAAGAAAGGCGAAACGTTACGCCTTCGAAAAATTGTTCCACCGATTTTTCCATCCTATTGGGTATGTCCTTGCGGTAGTGTAGGGACTTTCCACTCACAGTGTCACAACCGTTGAATGAATTGGAAGTAAAAAAAACGAAACACTACAGGACATTGAACACTACAGTTGGTTTAATGCGCAACTCATGCCAAACATGATGTCATTTTCGAGTCAAAGTATCACTGGCAGCGGAATTCACTTTCTTTAGGCAACTTACAGAGCTATCTACTAACACAACTTGGATTTTTTTTTTTTTGATGCCTTACCGTTTTCCCCTTCTTCAGGTATCTGCAGTTCAAGTTTGAACTCCTTTTGACAATTCTTTTTTGACAGCATTTTAATTATATTTTAATTATAATTACCCTGTATATTTTCATATTCAAAGTAACAAAACATGTTCAGAGCCAACACTTTTAAATAATGTTTTATGGGGCCTGATATCCGAGTGGCCAGCGTTCTGGCGCTCGGCACCTCAGATTTCGGTCTCGAGTCCCGGCGGTGACATAGATGTTTGTAATGGTTCAGAATCCACTTTAAACAGTATGTTCCGATCTCACAGGATGGTTTCGACTGTTTGTTTTGTCGCTCTAAGGTCATTTTGTGCACAATGTAGCTTAATTAGACCATTACCTGCAGTTTAACAGGGATTCCGAACCATTCAAAGACATTCATGGCACCACCGGGACTCGAACCCGAAACCTGGGGTTCCAAAGACCAGAGCGCTAGCCAATTGGACATAAGGACACATTAAAAAATTAATTATTATAAAATAAAAAAAATAGCACATTCTAAAAAACATTGCAAAAAGAATTCAGAATTGTTAGAAAATATAAGATGCAAATGGATTCAACAGAAGGACCTTTAAATTCTAAAACACAAAAGCATCGACGTGTTCATTTTTTTCGGCATGGTAGCCTTTAATATTTCAAAAGCATTACTACTGTGCCCAAAGAGAAAGAAAAATTAAAAGCTCTTCATTTATTCTTCCAAATGTATTACATCTAATCCTCTTCAAAGTAACCCCCTCCGGACACAATGCACTTATGTCAACTTTTTTTCCAATCCTCATCGCATGCTAAAAAGTCACAGGCTGGAAGGTCTTTAAAGCGCGCACCGATTCACGTTGAATCTCTTCAATCGACTCAAAACGGTGTCCCCGGAGTGGTCTTTTGAGTTTAGGGAATAGCCAGAAATTGCACGGTGTGAATACGGTAGTTTTGTAACGATATGTGTTTCATGTTTCGAGGAAAAATCCCGAAGGAACAATTCAGTGTGAGCTGGCGCATTCAGTGTTTTCGATACCAAACGTGATTTGACGCATTTGAGACCCAAAATGGAACGGACAGATCCTTTTGAAATTCCAACATCATCAGCAAGGTCTCTTATTGTAAATCGACGGTTTGAAAGCACCTGCTCTAATAGGATCGTTGAGCGTTGTAGGGGAAAGTGTGACTCGCGTCTTCAAGCGACACGTGTCCCCCCGGGTAGTGTTCAATGAGTAAGAGCGGTGCAGCCGTTGCTTACAGTAGGAAGATGAACTGCCTCTGTACTGCCAACTGCATTAGAACAACAACAATTAAAATGTTATTTTAAAATGCCGTGGATTTTGCAATTTCCTCTATAATCAACCAACGAATTACGGAATATCGGTATTTTAAAATGATGGTGATAAAGTGATCGACCCATCTCTCAGAATGGTTAGGTTTAGTTTGTCGAACTACAGCCATTTTTGTGCACATTTTGGGCTGAACACACAGGGACCTACAGTTCAACGTGGATTCCGAACCACTCACAGACATCCATGCTTCCGCCAAGATTCAAACCTGCAGCATGTGGTACCAATGGCCAGAGAGCTATCCAATAGGCCATAAGGCTGCTCCCTCAAAAAAAGAAGAGATACATTGGTGCACAATTAAATGCCAATACAAAGTAGTCATATTTGAAAAATGAAATCTGAAGTTTGGTTTGCCAATCTGCAGTCATGTTGTGCACATTTTAGGCTAAATAGACCGAGCCCCGCAGTTTAAATACGATTCAGAACCCCCAACAAACATTCGTGCCATGGTCAGGATTCGAACCTGAAGTCTAGTAGTCAGAGCGCTAGCTATTTGGCTATCAGGCCGCGAAATTTGAGGGACGAATTTGCACGTCGGATAGATGCCCTCTACTCAAATTTCGCTCTACAAGAATAAGAGTACCGGAGGCCTGATGGCCAAGTGTCTAGCGCTCTGGCACTCGGTGCCACAGGCTTCGAGTTCCAGAGGAGCCATACATATTTGGAGTGATTCGGAATGCTCATTAAACTGCAGGTCCCGGTCTGTTTAGCCCAAACTGTGCACAAGATAAATGTAGAGCGAAAATCCAGACTAGCAATGCAGAGACTAACCTAGGGTTTTGAGAAATAATGTAATAATAATAATTATAAATTGCATCACTTAATGCTATGTATTCAATAATGATTTGTGACCATATGAAACTGCACATAACTACAAGTCGGCATGAAATTTCCAACCATGAAAAAATTATGGTTGATTCATTTATATTCAGCAGCATGAAATCTATTAAAGTGAGCCAAATCACTTTTTAATGTACTGTTTGGAGAGAGATAAAGGGTGCTCCATCATAACAGAAGCTGCATCCCCTTTTCCTCAATCCATGAGACAGCACGGATTCGTGGGCTTGCTCTAGACGACTGCCAAGTGGGAATAACAAACAACAACTATAATGAAACTTTCTGCATTTAATAAGCAATTTTTAAAAACTCTAAACCTTTAATATATATTAAATTGTATTCAAAGCAATTATATGAAGTAAATTGTTAAAAATATATAATAGTTTTGTTTCTGAATTCAGTTTTATTTTTCTTTGTTCAAATGTTCATAAAAGATTTCAACCAGTAATGAATGGGCGGAGGTATCTTTTAAATCTTGATTCTGCAAATTTTGCATAGGAAAAAAAAATCCATTATTTATCACTTCGGAAAAAATTAGTTGTCGTTTTCATTTTAATTAGTTTTTCACACAATGCATTCTTATCTCCTATCATTGGAAATTCAGATTAGTCTTTTCTTATTTTTTTTAATCTTTGTTTGAAAAGATTATTTTTGTGTTCATAAACTGTTTTCGATGTGAATCATTCTTTTCTTTTGACTTGGTTAGAATAATTTTTTGATTTTTTACTTTACTTTAAAATTTCATTATTAAAACAATTCTCACTGCTTTAATACACTTTTAAACAATGGTTTCTCGTAATTAAAAATAGATTCGTTTTCGTATAGTTCAGGATTGGATTAACTAGATTGATTAGATTTCCTAATTCAATTAAAGAAGATTTTCCTTCCTACTCGAGATAGCTTCTTTAAATGTATTTTACAGATTGGGTTAAAACCCTTACAGTATGCACATCAAAATTAAATAAAATATCAGAATAATAATAAAAATTAGGAAATTGAACTTTTTTCATAATAAAAGAAAAAAATGTATAATAATAATAAATTTCATTATCAAACTAATTCTCTGATGTGCCTCTCAAATTCTTCTTGTATAATTTATTTATACATTCATTTTTTTGCTTTCTCACTGGATTATTTAAGTAAGCAATTTCATTAACTTATTAATTTCGTTATTTGATTATTTAAATATTTATTTATTACCCTATTTAATTATAAAAATTTAAATGTTTTTTTTTTTTTTAATTTTTTTCGCTCTACTGTCAGTTTGTGCACACTTTAGGCTCATTAGACCGGGACCTGCAGTTCAACGTGGATTCCGCACTATTCTCACAAGCATCCATGGCACCGCCAGGATTCTAATCTGAAGCCTGTCCGTGCATGTGGCATAAAGATGAACTGTCTAATGTATTTGACAGGTGCATTAAAAATTTATCAAAAGAAGTTCTGAGGTAATTCCATAAATAAATACAGATTCTTTCATTCCTCTTGTAAATTTATTTTACAATTTCTTTTCATTCATTTGTAAACAATTTCCATTTAATTATCATTTCAATAAAAAAAATAGGACGATCACCTCTCATGATCCACCATCCTTTGTACTGGTTTGGGAATTCCACAACAGCCCATGTTCGATCGCGTTAGTAGCATCAAACATCATGGAAACCGAGCTAATCTAAGCTAAAACAAAACCCACCCGTTTAATGGATGCCTATCTTTAGGGCGGATGTGAGGTTGGATTCCCGGTTAATTGAGGCTCACCTGCGGAAGACATCTTCAGGCCGAAGGTCGAATCATAATCCACTTAACTCATTGTGAAGGGAAGATCTGATTTCGCGGCTTCATTATTTCATTATTTGAAATGCGCCTTCCTTTTTAATTCCTTTGAAGAGGGTGGAAATCAATTTGCAATTTGCAATCAGGAAGACGGAGCCATTCAATAATGAGACCACATTGGTAAACACAGGATTCCACTGTATTCAGCTACTTTGCTTGCACTAATACACTAATATGTGAAATGAGTAATGTCAAATGAACCGAATTTCATAAGTCATGCATCATTATTGGAACGATGTTTTTTTATTAATATGGAAAGAAATGTTGTTTATGAAGGGTGTAACATGACATGCTCTTCAATTTGATTAAAATTAAAAGGCTTTTAACATTTATTACATTTCATGAAATATTTCTTAAAACTATAAAATGACTCTCCCAAATGCGAGGCGTGGCCGAGTGGCTTGCGCTCAGGCCTTTGCTACCACAGGCTTCAGGTTCTAAACTCGAACCTGTTTAGAACTCGTACCACAGGCAAATTTTTACCACAGTTCTGTTTAACTCTCGTACGAGGTTCAAATACTGGCGGTGGCATGGATGCTTGTGAGTGGTTCGGAATCCACTTTAAACTGTGGTCCAGGTCTGTTTAAACTAGAATGTGTACAAGATGACCTACTTAAACCTATAGGTTTAATTTGGTAAGTCCGTATCTTATTTTCAAGCTACACGTGCTCCCTGGATAATGCGCATTGAGTCACAGCGATGCACCCCTTGCTTATGGCATAAAGATGAACTGCCCCTGTAGTGCCAGCTGTATTAGATGATTCTTTTCATAATTTTTTTATATTAAAATCATTGCATTAAATGGTATATAATTCTGTAAAAATACGCCCAATACTCCCTGTAAAAGGCAGAAGATTTAAAATATAGCCTTTGGCGATCTTGGAGACAGGACTGGCATTATTAGTTGAGATATTTCTTGAAGTTTTACATAATCTCGAGAAGAACATGAGGTATTCGTTAATTTCCCTTAAAACCCTAGGTCCGGTGTAACAGAATCGTACACGTTGCGGGGGTAGTGCTACTCCGCGTCCGTAGCTTATCTTCAAGCTACGCGCATCTCATGGGTAGTGCTAAGTGAGTAACGTCTGTGCAGCCGTTGCCTTAAAGCATAAAAGACAATTGTGTAAGTGTTTGCCAGCTTCATTAGAACAAAAATGTTCAACATTAAAAACGAAATTCAAAGGACAAGTCAGTAGAAAAAAAATAACACAATGTACGAATAAAAGCGTCAGTCTGAAATTCATTTTTCATCCTTACTGTACAAATTAAAAAGAGGGGAATCCATGTCTTGGAAACAGACATGGATTCGGTTATTGGATCATTGGCGGTTATTTTGGTGCTCAAAGATGTCTTGGCTTCATTTATCTTTTTTTTAGATGGATGATGTCCATTTCAATTTCAATGGTACTAATACATTACTTGAAGGTCGTAATTAGAGAATAAAGTTAAATTAATAGACTTATTTTCGCTGCGATTATTATTTTCGCTATTATTATACTTTTCATTTCAATTTCCATGAGATAAAAATTATACAGGTTGGTTTAACTTCAACGATGAATGAAGAACCGGGCGAGTTATTCTGTTCTATTATATTCATTCTTTTTGCATATTCATTGTGATTAAACATTTCTAACAAAAAGTCTTTATTTCTAAAATAATATTTTTTTCTACTAATTGTACCCAAATTTAAATTTGAATTCTTTTAATTTCAATTTAAACTTTTTTTATCTTACTTTTATTTATTTTTAGTATTTTTTAATTTTTACGAGTACCATTTTTAAAATGTTTAGAAACTTTATTTGTTTACCATATGCTAACCTTAAGCAGCCAATTTTATCTATGAATTAAGATGAGGAGATTAAGGGGTATAATCCCCATGGGTACTCCGTCATCGGTACGCCAGTTGCCAGTTTTTTTTAATTCACAATTACTTGTACTTATAACTTTTTATAACTTTTTATATTAAAATCATTGCGTTAAAGGGTATTCCACTCTACAAAAACACGCCCAATACACACTGTAAAAGGCTGAAGTTTAAAACTTCAGCCTTTGGCGATCTTGGCATTATTAGATGACATATTTCTTAAAGCTTCACACAATTTCCAGAAAAGCTCGAGGTAGTGGTTAATTGCCCAATGGAAAAAATAGGGGCCTGAATGGCCGAGGGGCTAGCGCTTTGGCTCTCAGTGCCACAAGTGCTGGAGTCCCAGAGGTGGCATGGATGTTTGCAGTAGCTCGGAGTCTATTTTAAGCCATAAGTCCCAGTCTCATATGTCTGTAGACCGTTGTGTGGGGTTAGTGTGATTCGCCTCCGTAGCCTATCCTCAAGCAACACGGACCCCCGAGGTTGTTCTAAGTGAGTAAAGGCGGCGCAGCCCTTGCTGATGGCATAAAGATGAACTGTCTAAGTGTTTGCCAGCTGCATTAGGAAAAAAAATTCAAAGGCTACAGATTCGCACCCTTCTTTGTGAAGAAATGATTGGACACTGAATTAAGATAGATGCATCTTAAAGGCATGCATCATTTAAAGGGGTTCAAAGTTTGGTTTGCCGCTCTATGGGGCCTGATGTCCCATGGAGCGTTTTTTGCACACTTTGGGCTCGTTAGACCAGGACCTACAATTTAACGTGGATTCCGAACCACATACTACAGCCACCGTCATTTAAAAGGGAGAAAAATGCAACAATATGCATATTATTTCTATGTTTTTGTTTCCATGGGACCTGATGTCTGAGTGACTAGCTCTCTGGCGTTCGGGGCCACAAGCTTCAGGTTCAAATCCCAGTGGTTCGGATTCCACTTTAAACATTAGGTCCCAGTCTCCTATGACAGTAGAGTGTCAAAGAATCCAAATAGACTTCTCTTCCACATTAATCCCAAACTGTATAGGGGTAACTCAACTCTAGGCACAACGTGGTGTGGTGTGGTAGTAGTACTTAGTACGAACCCTGTGGAAAAAAATAGCACACAAAATTTCGAAGCCATGTGGAAAGCTACTAACAAGTTTTTGGCAATTGGCGTTGATATGCCAGTTGAGTTGTTGTTGTCGTGCAACTGAGTTGAGTTGCTGCTCTCTATTAATTTCGAGTCTTTACTGCTTTATGTTATAAGAATTGATAGACACGTATTCTGTTTGTCACGTATGCATTCGTCGTGCAAATATCAGAATCTTAATAGAACTTCACTTTTATCCATACTAAACTGGCAATCTGACAGCCAATTATCATCCAGTTTCAGGTTCGAATCTTGGCTGTGGCATGGATGTTTGTTTATGGTTCGGAATCCATGTTAAACTGTAGGTCCCGGTCTGTTTATCCCGTAGAGCGACAAACCAAACCATAGTAAACTGCGTTTTACTTTGGGTATGGATTTTTTTCAATCAAGAAATAAAAAATGCTCAGATTTTAGCGACATAATGTTGTTGTTCTAATGCAGCTGCCAAACACTAGTTATAGTTAATCTTTATGCTATAAGCAAGGGCTGCACCGACGTGACTCACTAAGCACAACCCAGGGGGTGTATGTAGCTTGAAGATAAGCTACGGAAGCGGAGTAACACTACCCCCGCAACGTTCAACGATCCTATTAGACAGTGACCTCGGCATAATGTATATTTGATTTATTTTATTTACCATAAAATTATAATTACTACGATTCATGAAAAATCACACTACATATTTTGAAATAGTGCCTCTTTTTTGCCACCAAATCAAGAAGGAAAAAAAAACGAATCCAATGGGCACAGATTATATTTTTCAGTTTTTATACAAATGTCTGTAGAATACCTCACCATTACACAATCATCTTTCGTTAATCAAGCACTCTGTTCGAATGGTAATGGGTGGCACGAATCATCTGAACCACACTGAAATTCATTTGATTAACTTGTTGAGTGAAATGAGCGCACGAATAGTAATGCGCAAGGGAGGCTTCGGAAGGGTGTTAATGATGTGCACTTATGATGATGTTGCTGTCCAACTAGAAGGAGAGCCTTCACCGCAGACGGCTTTTATTACGTGACGCAATCTGATAAATGGTCTCATCTATCTGTAAATTGAATTGCCAGATATCAAAGAAGGGATTCGGAGATACACACTCTCTGTAAAATAGTATTACGGATTCTTATAATTGCTATGGTATATTTTAATAAAGTTCCGCAGATAGATTTATTATGACAGTAATATCGGTAGCATTTAGGTAGCATATAGGCAGCATTTAATATAATTAAGATTCTAATGTTCTCCCAATGTTCTACAGCTAAGGGTCTGATGGCCGAGTGGCTAACGCATAGGTGCTCGGTATCACAGGTTCCAGTCTCGGCCGTGCAATGGATGTTTGTAGCGGTTCAGAATCCACTTTAAACAGTCTAATAAGATCGTAGAAAGTTACGGGGTGGTAGTTATAGTTGGGAGGTAGAATATATTAAATTTCGTATTATTTTTCACACAAGAAATAGTTTTATTAAAATTGGAATTTTCGCAACTTCTGGTCAAAATAATACTTTAAGTATTATTAGTCACTTATTACATTAAGTAATTTATACCTGTTTTAAATTTTACTTAACTAAATTTACTTTCATTTATACCTGTTTTAATTTTGACTAATTATACCATAACTAATGATATCCGCTTTAATTTCACCTAATAATACATAAACTAATGTATACCTGTTTCAATTTTAACTAATAATATATAAACTAACTTATGCATGTTTTAATAAGTGATTTATACATATTTTAATTTTGCCTAATAAAACATAAACTAATGAATACTTGTTTTCATTTTAACTCAGTAATACTGTAACAAATTTATATATGCTTTAATCTTTCCTAATAAAACATAAACTAATATAAGGGTTTTAATTTATTCCAATAATGCCTAAACTGAAGTATGCCTATTTTAATTTTACCAAATAATACCTTACCGGACTTATTATGTCCGTGAACTCGATAGATTCCTATAAAATAAAATGGCATTAATTCATTCATTTTGACTGTGAATTAGTGCGTAATTCACGTAAGTTTATAATAGCAGATTATTGACTTAATTATAAATTGAATCCCCCTCGATGTTTGAACCTTCTTTCGCCCATTTCAGTTTTTAAATTTAATGAATACCCTATCA
>BPLQ01000436.1:0-17500 GCA_021605075.1 Caerostris darwini | reverse complement strand
TGTGGATCCATAAAAGCTCCAAAGTGTAGATCTGAGCTGCTGTTGGAGGAAGAGTCAGGGAGTGGGATAAGTGGGTGAATTGGAAAGTGGCAGCTGCTGGGGGCTCAATTAATAGTAAGCAACATGAATGATGAATTCGTTACTTAACAAAAATTAAAGCTCCTCATGAGTTCTGTAGTTAGCATAATTTAATTCTTCCGGATCACGAATTATTAATGCTTCACATGCATCATCATAAAAGAAAGTGGAAAAGGCAGTTTAGATCAGAGGTTACCAACCCAAATAATATTGCAGGCCACTTTGCAAATGCATGAAATAGAACTGAAATTCTTTCACTTAGCTTTTGCAAATCGATCTCCGTTTGGATATTTGCACATCATAATGGGTGTTGCGTTCGTTTTGTTGGAGCGTGTTTTGTGTTGGGTCAGTTTCATTTTCGAAACCCAGCTAGGGGCACGTGTGGCTTAAGGTACGCCACGGACGCGAGTAACGTGACCCCCAAACTATTCCCTGGACACTATATTGTCTTGCACCTAACACCTAAAAGGGGTAGGTGTCCTCTCATCGAACACTTGCCCGGTGTGTGGAGCTGGAACAATGAGTTGAGAACATCTTTTGAAATGCCCAGGACTCAAAACAGGGAGGCTCAGCGCCAGCGAGAAGTCTTGCCATTGTATTGGGAGGCCAGAAAGCTCGTGCACTAAAACAGAGTGTCTACCCCTTTATTGACTCTCTCCCCTTTGACTTTGTGTGGTGTGTGAGACCGACTTATTAATGATTACTGTCTTACTGTATGTTTGCTTTGTTCTGCTTGTCCCTTCTTTGCGTGTGATCTTCATTGAAATGGACTGGTTTCCAATAAAGCTGTATTTTTGCAACAACAACAACTCATTTACCATTAAGGTATAAGTGTGCCCATGGTAACAAAAATTAATCCGCAGATGACACGTGATTTTTGTAATATGATTTGAATATCGCCAAATTTTGTAACAATTTCAATTTGTTGACTCACCGATGAAGCATACTATAAAATGTAAAGAATAAAAATAATATCTACAATTTGATATCGACGTGACGAGTCCGAATTGTTCAACTCTCTCAAGCCGACGGATGCAAACTTTCTAAACTAACTTTTTTTCTTTCTTTTTTTCGGTAAACTCTCACTTTTTACCAACAAATATCCCGGGAGAACCCAAAACTCCCACTTTCTGCGGCGGCACTCCTATTTAAGCCAAAGAACTCCCCACCCACCCCCAAAGCGTGCTCCGACTCCTCAAGAGGAACAAGGAGCTGGCTAATTAAATCAGGCCGCATATGCGTGGGTGTCAGACGACCTAAACGAATCAGCCCCCTGCAGTTTATGGGATGACGCCTTTTTTCTTCCTTCTTTCTTTTCATTTAAACTTCGTACCAAGAAATGGAGGAGAGCGAAAGGTCGGACATTTTTATTTTCTAATTGTTTGTTTTGACTAGAGTAGGGGTCTCTATACGGTTGGGTCTCTTAGGGAGTCGTTTCAGGTGAACCTGTTTAGTATCAGAGTTTGGATTTCGTTACGGGATTGTTTTTTTTTTTTTTTTTTTTAGTTTGTTGACTGGAATACAAGGAGCACGAGGAACCCCTTAGGAGCTAATGGGTTTCGATTGGGGCCAGTGTATCGGATGGGCGCTTTTGAATGGATGCGTTTCCTACGATTCCGCAAATGAGTTATTTGAACCGAGCATTCGCAGACTGATTTTTGTATTCAAATCAGGTGGGCAGAGGTGCAGACGATTTTCTGATACCACGTCTCCCCTACATTTAAATAAGGAGGCATGGAGGGATTGAGACAGCTTTATTGAAAGAGTCTCAGATGTTAATTGAAAAATGGGGAACTTGTCCAGTAATAGATGTTTATTTTGTAATTGTTGTTACCACTTGGCAGTCATCTAGACCAAGACCAAGAACCCGTATGGACTCTTTTTTGAAGGGAAAGAGGCAGCTTCTGTTTGCGATGGAGCACCCGTAGGCAGAGATCTGACTTAGTTTCGTTCCTCTGACTATTTTTATGAGGTAGGTTTGTTAGCCCTACCCCAACACTCCACATTCATATGAGACTGGGATCTACGGAGCTACCACGAGGGCTGAAGACTGATTCAACCTCAAGGCAACGCTCTACGATCCTAGTAGACCGAAACCTACGGCTTAAAACTCGACTCATTTACAAAAAATTAGACGCTCAACGAAGATTAGTTTGGTTCAGTTTGTCGCTCTGCGGTAATATTGTCCTCACTTTAGGCTAATTAGACCTGGAACTACTGTTTAACGTGGATTCCGAACCATTCAAAAATATCCATGCCACCGCCAGAAATGAATGGCTTCAGGTTCAGATTCATACCAAAGACCAGAGTGCTAACCAATTGTCCATCAGGCCGTGCTCAATGAATATTATAATCTAACCACTTATTTTAGTACGCATATTAAAAAAACCCGCATGTTTCTTCCTGGTTTTTATCCATTAATCTAAAGAACAAAATTGGAAGGTATATAACCGAGGTGTGCTTACATTTTTCTGGATAACAATTTGTGTTTCAGTGTCTTTGGTGTTGATTACAAATAAGAATGAAATTAAATGTACTTTAATTTTTCTTTCTATTGCGGCGGGCAATACAGAGACAACTAATCTTTACGCCATAAGCAAGGGCTGCACTGTTGTGTGTGTGAGCACTACCCAGAGGCACGTGCAGCTTGAAAATAGACTACAGACGCGAGTCACACTACCCCCACAATGCTCTACGATCCTATTAGGCAGGGACGATTTAAAGCGGATTCCGAGCCACTACAATCATTTCCACTACATGGCACCGCTGGGACTAGAGTCAAAAACCTGTGGTACCGAGAGCCAGAGCCATAGTCACTCGGACATTCAAGCCCGTGACAACACTAATGCAACCTTTTTTTTTTTTTTTTTTTTTTTTTTTTTTTTTTTTTTTTTTTTCAGTTTTTATCAAGCTTGCATGCTTATAGCCAGTAACATATATTTGTGAGATGTATTACGCAAGTCGCCATCCCCCCAATTCTAAGTCATACAAATAGAGTATTAATATAATTGGGCGCTCATCATAGTTGCCAGTTTAAGGCAAACATAATCCTCACGTAATCATTCACCTTAATATCATAATGTGAGCTTGGCAATTATTGGCCAATACTACTTTCTGGTGTTGGCGCTAAGCCCGAAAAAGGTCTACTGTCCTACAACGATTTTCGAAACAAATGATTCATTTTTTTATTTGTAAACAAAAACATGCATTTACATTTAAATTTAATTTTTATAAACATTTATATACCATAAATGAATTTCAAAACACATTCAAAATGATTAAACTAATAAAACATTCAATTTATGAACTTGTTGTAATGTGTTTATATATTTCATACATAATGTTCAAAGTTATAGAGATAATAACATTTTATATATTTAGTAAGCACGCAGTTCAATAAATCTATGACTTGAGAAGAAGAATTTCTCGGAATTTTCAGAATCGCTTCGTGTTGTGTGACAAATCATCAGTGTTGTGCAGTGTGGGATGGATATCGCATGAATTATCTACTCATGGTTGAAATTAAAGGGAGTAGCTCCTGTTGTGATGGAGCACCCATAGGTAGAAGTCGGACTGGGCTGCGTGACTTGCTTACAGTTCTAGGAGACCGGGAAATACGGCTTAAAGTGGATTCCGAACCACTACAAACATCCATGGTATCGCCGGGACTGGAACCCGTAATCTGTGGCACCGAGTGCCAGACACTAGGTCATGCAGGCCCTATTGAGTCAGTGTTTTATGCTATAAAAATGGACTGAACTTTCATTTCAAACATAATTTTAAATATAATATATAAAAGTAATAATATTTGGAAATAAAATAGTTAAATGACTATTTTATTTAAATACAAAACAAATCTAAAAATGAATCTTTATTTTTATATGGACATGAATATGAATGAGGAAATAAACATTATTTCAATTCCTTCTATTTCAAACCTCTATTAACTGATACTCTCCCTATATATATCTTGTTCACATTTTCAATCGTCCATAAAATACTTTTTATTCATCCACTCAAGTTCAAATACATTTTTTTTAACTTGTAGTGGATGACACTGAATGTTAGTACAGTTTTTTCAAATATTAATTCATTCATTAAATTTACTTAAGTTAATTTTAGGTTTTTTTAGATTTAAGTTTCTTATATCTGCCAATAGATGGCGCCAGATAAACTTTAAAAAATTGAATGAAAATTATATATAAAGGACTTTTATGCAATATAGTAAGAAAAAAAGAAGGCATTGACTTTAAATTTTTTTTTATTAATTGTTCTTATATGGAAATGAGTAGGAATAATAGAATAAACATTATTTTTGATAGATGATTCATAATTTGACCATTTCTTCCAGCGAGTTCGGTACTGCTAAGAAATTGGGGATCCCATTACATGCCACTTAACTAGGGCATTGTACTTTCTTAGCAGCGGAAATTGATTAGAGAACAAGTGTCGAGTAGAAGATGCACTACGTGACCCCCACCTTTAAGAAGAATCGATTATCGATGGTCGAATAGTTCTTCTGTCCTCAAAAATAGGTTCGGACCCAGTATGGATGCTTTCGTAAATCAATACCGCCGAACACGCATTGTAATTTTATGTCCTGTCTTTGGAGTCATTGAAAAGAACTCCCTCCTTCCTTGCTGTATCCGTTATTCGATGCATGTGTGGACGCATGAGAAACAATGCTTGGCCTAATATTATGTTTAGTATTCTGGGGAAAAAATCAATTTCATTTTTCATACTACCATTATTTTGTGGACACTGGTAGGTATCGTGATCTACTCATGCAGGGGTGGCCAACACAAATGATCTTTTGCGGGCCACTTTGGAAATGCAACCTAACTCCGCGGGCCGCCAATAAAATTGTAGTTCCCCCTTTTTGATTGAGATCCAGTACGGAAATTTTTTTGGAGTGAAACATGGAAACAGAATGAGTTATTATAACTGTGTTTACTATGATTCTTAAGGGTAAGCATAGATAATAAAATAATAATGATACTAAGCGCACATTTTGAAGAAATATAGGACACTCGAAGTGAAATCATTGAAAAACATTTATTTGACAAGTGCGCATTCTTCATTCTTTTCCTTACCTTTTGCAAATCGATCTCTATGTGGGTATTGGCACGTCGTTGTGGGTCCATTTCATTTTCTGAAAAAAAACAATTCGAAGGTGTCAGTTGAACCAAAAATTTTTGTCCGATTTCTCAAATTGGAACATTTTCTTTTGTGTCGTAAAGGTTACAAAACTGTAACAGTAAGCTCATCAATAAAACAGGCTATCTCTGTCGTATATTCGCAAGACTATTATTTTAAGATCGAAGTTAAATTTCTCTCGTGATTTCGACAGTTCATTTTTGAACAGATGGTATGCACACATAATGTATTTTTAACACATTGGTTTTCGCTACTTTGGCTATTCTAAAATAAATACATTTTGTAAAAGTGTGATGCATCTCATGGGCCGGAAAAATATTCAAGGTGGACCGCTGGTTGACCACCCCTGCTCTAGGACCCTTTCTTAGCACTTTTCAAGAAGTGAATCCGAAAGAGATTTAACCAGACGGGAATCCCGTCCTGTAGCTGCATTAAGATCCAATTTCTTCCTCGTAGGACTCCAGGGCCATCAAGGGATTTAACAACGTCATAAAATAAGAAACGAGGAGTCTGGGTCCAACTCAACTCCGCTTGAGTTTTTGGCATTTAAAGGGTTAACTGCTTCAGAAACGGTATCTGAATATGTATGAGACTTCCGGGTGCTGTTGGGTGGGGTTGGTTGGAGGGTTCTCTCTACTTCTTTTTGTGTCTTGTGAAAGAGTTAGAGGAACCCCAGTGAAACTCGGAACAGTTTTTGGCGAAACTTTTATTGCTTTCATCCATCACTTTAGCTAAAATTAAGGAGCTGGGAGTAGTGTGTAATTGATCGGGTAATACTACAGAATGTTGCAAATTGAATGAACATTTGAAGGAACAAAAAACATTCAACCATTATTTAATTTTTTTTGTATGTAATTAAGAGTAGTCAATGCGATTTTTATCAAAAATTTAAAATTATGTTAGTAAAATTTCCAAAATTAAAGATAAAAAAATGTTACCATAAAATTATTAAATTAAATTTGCAATAAATAACCTCGTACACAGCCAAAATGTTTAAGTTATGTTTGTAAATTTTTGAGATGCTGATTTTAAATTAGGTTGTACAAATAGGAACATTAAAATATGTGCATGCAAATTTTTTGCTAAGGGGTCTGATGGCCGAGTGGCTGCCGCTCTGGCACTCGGTACCACAGGTTGGGTGTTCGAGTCCCGGAGGTGTCATATATGTTTGTAATAGTTCCGATTCCACTTTAAGCCATAGGATCCGGTCTCATATGACCATAGAAAGTCACGGAGCCCAATCAGATTTCTTCTCGCCACATCATTCCCATACTCTAAAGGCACAATGAAGTGGTGTTGTGTAGTAGTAGTAGAAGTGGTTCGGAATCCATTTTAAACTGTGAGTCCCAGTCGTAGGATCGTAGAGTGTTGAGAGGGTAATGCTACTCCGCGTCCGTAGCTTATCTTCAAACTACATGCGCTCCCTGGGTAGTGCTATGTGAGTGACGTTGGTGCAGCCCTTGCTTATGGCATAAAGACAACTGTCTATGTATTTTCCAGCTGTATTAGAAAAACAAATTGGTAAAATTTGACGAAAGTGGACAAAAATTCTTTTTTTTTGTTTATTGATGCAGACACTCTTAACCAAAAGAAAGTGACAAAAACATCCCATTGACTTTCATAATGCTGAGCTGCCATCCACTATCTTGGGTTGGCCCCATGTCATACGAAAACAATCCTAAATCCTATTATACTTAAGCAGCTACATTGCATGAACAAGAAAACACATTTATGATACAATCGAATATCTCAAGCTAGAAGAAACACTTCAGAGGAAGTTAGTTTCATTTCTGTCGAATTCTGTTTTGAAATCCGAACAAAAGAAGAACAAGGACTATTTTTAGACCAGAAACTTTGAGTGACACTTCAGATTAATCTTGAAAGATGCAGAGAAAGAAGATAGAATTTTTGTTCTATTTTCTTTTAAAGTTTTTCCTTTCATATTCAAAATAAATACTGGCAACTCGCAAAGCCAAAATGATTTTTATCATTCATATGTTTTCTGGACAGATATATTAGAACAGGGGTGGCCAACCCAAAAGATTTTGCTGGCAACATTGGAAAGGCATCGTAACTCCACGGGACGCCTAAAAAATTATGTGTACCTCTATTAGGACCCACTGTGGACATTTTTTTTTGGAGTGAAGCATTGAAACAGAATGAGTTATTATTATTGCGTTTACTATTATCCTTGCATGTAAACATATATAATATAATAGAAGTGATGCTATACACAGATTGTAAAGAAATATAATATATATGTATAAATTTAAATGCAAAAAAAAAATTAAATCATTTCAGTGAAGCGTAGAACCTGATAGATGTTGTAAGATACGCGCGTATCATGATTTCGCAGAATATAATTTAAATTATTCTGCGAACTTATAAGTGTAAATTTATAAGTAAATCAAGCAATATCTGACATACATTCTTTTTTTTTCCTTTCTAATGCAGCTGGCAAACACAGACAGCTTGGTCTTTCGATGCCTTAAGGCAAGTGCTGCAGAGACGTACTCACTTTGCATTACTCAGGGAGCGCGTGTAACTTGAAGATAAGCCATGGACGCGGAGTCACAATGCCCCGCAACGCTCTACGATCCTATTAGACCGGGACCTACTTTTTAAAGTGGATTCCGAACCACTACAAACAACCATGGCACTGCCGGGACTCGAACCCGAAACCTGTTATACCGAGCGCCAGAGCGCTAGCCACTCGGCCATTCAGGCCCCTGACATACATTCTCAAGAATATTATTTTGAAATCAAAGTTCATTTTTCTCATCCTTTCGACCGTGCATTTTTGAATATACAGATGCACACATAATGTATGTTTTTAATACAGTTGTTTTCACTCCTTCGGCCGTTACGAAGTAAATATATTTTGCAAAAAGTTTGATACATCTTATACATTAGTCATTGACGTAGTCAACGTTGACAGTTATTAATGTAGCCACTCTATATGTAGTTATTGACTCATCTAAAGTATAGGTTGGGGAGAAGCCGCTCCACCTGTGGTTTGATTCCGAGTAGCTAAAGCTCTGGCGCTCTGTAACACAGGTTTCGAGTTCGAGTCCCGGAAGTGCCATGGATGTTTGTAGTGTTTCGGAATCCACTTTTAAACCGTAGGTCCCGGTCTAACAGGGATCGTACAGCGTTACGAAGGTTTTGGATTTTTTTATCTAAGCACCTCACCTACAAGCCACCAAAAGGAGACACTTCTGTAAGTAATTCTGCCATTTCTTTTCCTACTAACCCTCAACCAACTGACTTGGCTGATGATCCTGCTCCACCTGCGCCATTGGCACGCAGACCAAGAATTCCGCCTTTCTGCGTACTAGCTAAGGATGATTGGTGTATCACATTCAACTTGCTCCGCACTGAAGCGCCTAGCTTAAATATCGGCCTTGGCGCGCGATAACTTTATGAAGCTAACCGTAGATTCCAAAGCTGAGCACATAAAATTAAAAAACTACCTCATCAAATCTCGCATAGAATTCAAATGTTCTAACCCAAAACAAGATCGCCCACTAAAGGTCCTCATAAGAGGGCTTTCTTCTTGTACAAGCCCAGTGTTTATCACCAGCCACCTAGAACGTCTAGGTTTTCATACTGAAAAAATCACGAGGTTGACGAAGTTTAGAACCAAACAACCGATGCCTCTATTCTATCTCCAGGTCACAAACTCCTTAACCGCGGAGAAAATATACGGTGTGACAGCTTTGCTGGGCACAAGAGCATCAGTTGAACGCTAACGTGTTAAAAATCAAGTGCCACAATGTTTCCGCTGTAGCGTTTTTTTCACTCAAGCGATGCTTGCCTCGTAGATGCGTGAAATGTGCCGGTAATCACGTGTCAAAAGAATGCAATATGGATCCAAACCAGCCTCTGAAATGTGCCAATTGCTCAGGAGGTGCCAATTCGCAAAAGCTTTCGATAAAATATGGCATACTGGCTTAATCTTTAAACACCACAAAATTAACCTACCTCTTCATTTTATCAAACAAATACTCCTTTTTATCTCACAGATACTTTAGAGTCAAAATAAACAACATCTCCCCCCCCAGCATTGAAAGCGGCCTACCTCAGGGATCCCTTCTTTCCCCATCCTTTTCAACATTTATGTCAATGATTTTCCAATACTAGATAACATCAACACCGCCATGTATGCTGACGATACAGCAATCATTACCCACCATAAAAATCTCAACAGTATTGCCAACTTTCTACAAGATTTCACTACCCACCTAGAAACATGGTTGAAACTATGGAAGGTACAAGTCAATCCAAACAAATGTGCTGTGCTTCTTTTCCACAGGTGCCACAATCCACCACAAATAAACAATGTCAAAATTTTCAACGATCCAGCGCCTTTCGTACAGGAATATAAATACCTCGGCCTCATTTTAGACCAAAAACTCCAATATACTAGATAGCCATTTCTCACCGTAGATTTTTCCCAGTTATCTTGGAAAACAACCGCGAGATCTTTACACCCCGCTCCAAATCTGAAACCACAGCGTTCTACTTAGTTGCTTTTTTTAAAAGCTCAAACGCAAACATTTTTTTGCCTAAATTTCTGTATTGATTTTAAATTTTATTTATTAATTTTTAATTCAAAAATCAATGCAATGAGTCAGATTACATCTTAAAATCAGGAGTAGGATCCTCCCCACGCCACTCCACCGATCATCTCCTATACCTCCCCGCTTTGCCCGGCCATGACCACGGACTTAATTATTGGCAATGAAACAGAAAATGGAAAGGACCCAATTACCAAAGCACCTGCTCCTCAGTTAAAATAGCTCACTGACGAGTATGCGGAGTACTAGTTGATTGATTAGTACAAAGCCTCCAACTTCAAGGAGAGGCGCACTCAAACTGCCGCAAAGCTGCGCAGAATGAAAATCGACGATCCGGCGGCCACCCTTCTTCAAGCAGAAATGTATGAACTTTTCAGACAGATGGACAGTTTCCGTTATGAATTTGGCATTGCCCTCTTTCAAATTCCTTCGCTAACGGAAATAGAAGATAGATGCCTGAGGGATTAAGCAGTTGTCTACAGCAAGCGCCCCTGCGCTCCCTATCCTCGACGCCTCCATCACCATTGCCAAGGAGGCTCCTACCAACCGCAAGGTAAAAAGGCCAGCCGACGTTGAAGGTTTCACCTCTCCGGCAAAGCACCTGATCGCTAAGTGAAAAAACGACCGAAAAAGCTGCAATACCACTCAGAAACTCCTTCGCTGCTGTGGGTAATGTTAACACCATACCAGAGCTTAATGACAATGCTGTCTTCGACGTCCAACCCCCCGATCTTCTTCCAACCGAAACAAAGTTGTTATTCCATATTGAATGTACTAAAAATAGAAGTACCCCTCCTGTAGTGTAAATACACTGGGAGGTTTATGAAACTCCAGACAAACACAGATGATTATTTTCGGAAGCTCACCCGCTTCATGGCTGACCGTGGTCTCGACTACAAGAGTTATTCGCTCAAGGAGGAGAGACCAATTAAAGTGGTCATCCGAGGCTTACCTGCGAGCACCAACTTCAATCACATAATTGAATTAACAGAAGAGGGCTTCCAAGTCGGGAAATTATCCCGGCTATCGAAATTCAAGACAAAAGAGCCAGTGCCGCTCTTTTAAGCGCAAATTAAAAAAGAACAACAGTCAACCAGGATATATGAAGATGAGGAACTTGCAGAATACCGGAGAAATCTGGATAGCCTAGTAGCTGAAATGGGGGTCCCCTAGCAAAGCTACCAATAACAAGGAGTAACTCCAAACTGCATGTGCCAAGTACAGACCGCAACAGAACCCTACAAGCCGTAACAAATCAACTACCTCGCAGCAAAAGAAGAAAAATGAATCCGACACAGAGGGCTTCCACAAAGTCCCCAAGCACCTCAAATTCAAGAAACCAAAAGGGGACACTTCTGTAAGTAATCCTTCCATTTCTTTTCCTACTAACCCTCAACCAACTGACTTTCCTGAGGACCCTGCTCCCCCTGCGCCATTAGCACGCAGACCATGGATTCCGCCTTTCTTCGTACTAGCTAAGAATGATTAGTGTGTCACATTCTTGATCTTTTCTTCATTCAGGATACCCACTTCACCATTGGGCAAGAACCTAAAATTCCAAATTACAAAAATTTACAAAACAGATTAAACTTTAATGGTAATTAAACCACCGGCGGTACCTGTATATATTAGTATTGTTACAACCGCTCCGTCCTTTGCGCGGGGTTGCGACAGCAATTCCGAACTGTACATTCTAATTAGAGGAATAAATTAAATCGGGAAAGCCTCTTCCAAAATGTCAACAAAGACAAAGGAAAAATCAGAAAAAAAACCGGAAACTATAAGTAAAATCAAAAAAGGACTATCAGAACTCAAAAATAATTAAATGGAAGATCCGTCAGACCACTGGTGACTTTTTTTTTTTATTATTATTATTATTATTATTTTTTTTTTTTTTTTTTTTTTTTTTTTTTTTTTTACAAGAAAATAGAGGGACTTTCCTCTAAAAGAAAAAGAAAAAACTTGTGAAACTCCACAAGAAAAAATAAAAAGAACAAATAATATAAATTACTTGTCTAACAAAAGAAATTTTTTTTTTTTTTTTTTTTTAGGTGTCTTCCATATTTTGTTCTAGTCGTTTCTGTAGAATCCTTCTGACCGCTATTCTAACTTTTTTTAAATTTAATAATTGTCTGATGGAAAAAAGATAACTATGAGGGAAAAAAATTTTTCTGTCAGAATCACGAGAATTTTTTTCTGTCAAAATTATTCAGAGATGTACGAGACACACTGGTTCACCATCAAATACCCACTCCCAACTAGACGGCTTTGAAGCTACCATCATCAACATTGAAATCAATTACAATCCTCCCCTCACTTTTGCTTCTGCTTATAAAAAACACCACGTGCACCTCAGAAACCACTACCCCACCGCCGACCTAAATACACTACTAAACATCAGCAATAACGCAATTATTGCCGGAGACTTCAACGCAATACACAGAGCCTTGAATAATACCAAAAACGGGCACACAGGTACAAAACTCCTCAGATCAATCCAACTCGGGAAAGACACCAGGATTATTGCTCCCGACACATTCACACACATAAGCCCACAAGCCCAATATTCAAACTCCATTTTTGATTTCGCACTTTTTAAAAACATCCCCTACACCCACACCATTAAATCTCTTAACGAACTTATCTCCGATCACCTTACTTCTATCATCGAAATAAACCTAAGCAACTAGGCTCCACGATTCCACACTACTATTTGGAATAATTTTTACCTTGATAACACTCCCCCCTTCCAATTAGTAAGATAAATAACACTGATGATGCAGAAATTGCAATTACTAACTTTACAAATACTCTCCACGAGGCATTCAATAAATCCTCAAAACCAAAATTCGCACCTCTTAAACTAAATTTCCCACCTGAAATCAAAAATCAGTTGGTTGGTTGTTGGGGTGAAATCAAAAATCAGATCAAAATCCGTAATCACATCAGACGTCTTTGGCAACGCTCCCGCGACCCAAGCATTAAAAATTCCGTGAGAAAACTTAACAACAAAATTAAATCACTAATAATCAAATTTAAAAACGACAGATGGACAGCAGAAACAGAGCAGCTGAACGATGATAGCACCGCCCTGTGGAGGAAAGTATCAGCCATCAGGAAAACTCCCACCACCATTCCACCACTTAGAGACGCCAATGACACCCTTATCACTTCAGCCCCAGACGAAGTTGAGCTAATCGCCGACACCTGGTAACAACAATTTAAATTAAATGGCATACACCTTAACGACGCCACTACACAGTTTATTAACACACACATCAAAATCTTCTGCAAACTAACCGCCAAATTACCATGAACAACACCAACAGAATTACGGCTCTACGGTATTACGGACTTACGAAATATGGCTTTTATTTTTAAAGTGGACCAGTATACAAATTGCTGAACATAAAAAAAAAAAAAAAAAAATTCTTTCCACTACATATTGGCCCGAAATTTCACATCCCATGAAACATCAAATTTTAAATTAACAAATTTACAAATTTTTATTTTTAGGGTTAACAAATTTACGACATTTTGTTTTCTTTTCTCTTAACTGCATCCAGAACGGTTTTCCTTTTTTGCACCCATAAAACCCCGAATTCCTGGGCCGTCATAAAATTTCCACCCGAATTCTTCTGGATTTGGCGACAATCTCATCCTCAGAAATTGTAGTAGGATTATCTATCTACTCTTTCTTTCTGTCCTTTTCCGGAGATATGGATGGGGTGTTCACTACTCCCGACGACTCGTATGTCCGATAACGACTTTAACTTCCGTATTATATCGAGTCCCTCTCGTTTGGCTGGCTTTAGAAAAATAAATCGACCATTAGACCGAGATTACGCCACGGGGATTTATAGCCTGTCGCCAAGGCAGGTGCGGTTTATGAGAGACGACACTTTTTCCTTTTTTGGCCGAAAAGACATGGTTTAAAAATATCCAGCTTAACTGTAACTTTACATATATTCCACCAGACAAGGCAGGGCGTTGCCTGGTATCAAAAAGTTATGTAATATATTTTTCCTTTTAGTAGATTTGTTGATCAAAACATATTCAACACATTCCCTAGTTTGTTCCTGATCGATTATGCGACGATTTTTCCTGCTAGAAAAATTGGATTCAAAATAAAATGATTGATGGCGACATGATGCTTCAAATCCCTAAGACGTGGATGGATAGGATCAATTTAAACAAATTCAATTACACACTCATTATAAAACATTTTATTTTGTACTCCGTGTTGTCCTGGTTTGTTTCAAGATTCTTTGTATTTTGTGTTCCGAATAATATCGAAAATTTTCTGTGGAAATTAATAAAATACCATTGATTAAATAAAAATCATTTATAAGGTTTCATTTCCACATTACAGTGTTTCGTTATTTTTTTAAATTAAAAAAAAAATATATGGTCGTTTAGTCTTATAAAGCCATTAACTATCACAATGATTAGAAAAAAACAAAGGAACCCGTAAAATAAATTAAGAGTCAGTTATAAATTTAAATATGAATATTCATACCAAAATTAATTAATTGATGAATGAATTTAAAATGAATTATTAAAATTTAGAGTCTACGGTTATCTTTTAATTGTTTATACACTCAAGAGCCAAAAAATTATGACCACCCCTACATTTTGCAATGAACTCGCCTGGATGACGTGTAAGGCACGTGATCAGGTGGAAGTGGTATTTAACTGGTATTAAGTGGTGGTATTAATCCATGCCAAGGCGGGTTGAAGCTGTGTTGCGCGCCAAAGGTGGGCAACTCATTATTGACAGGTGGTCATAATGTTTTGGCTCTTGAGTGTATTATTTCTTATTTAAGGCTTTAATTAGATTCATATTTGCATTATTCTATTCATAATTCTTAATTATTAGCTCCATCTTCATTTTCATTATCTATCTAATCTTAGTCAAAATAAAAAATATTATTTTGGTATAATAAAATAATAAAAAATTTATTTGTTAAAAAACATAATGTCACTTACATAAAAAAAAATGTATGAAACTTTTTTATTATTCAATAGACCAACATAAGTTACTCGCATAATAAAGATATGTGTAAAAATGCTACAAATTCATTGTACCTTTGACAATTTCATTTTGAAGTTACAGTTAAGGGAGAATTTCAAAGTTGAACAAAAAATATTTTATCTTGCAAATGCCTTAGATGTCAACAAATTTTCAAAATTTAAAAAAAAATCATTTTCAGAACCTGCACATATAAAAAAATGTCTTTTATTAAATTGCATAAATTGCATGCGCAACTTATTTATTTTTCTTTCTTTTATTATTAAGTTATTGCGATTATTTTGCAATAAACTTTTTTTGAAATTATTTTGCTTTAACTTATTTGGAAAATTCAAAAATTTGGTAATAATTAAATAAAGCATGTTGTAATTATTCATAGGTTAAAAAATAAACATCATAATTAATAAATTCTCTTATATTCATGAATTAAAAAATTCGAAATGTTATCCTATAGTTTGTTCTTTTTCAGTAGAAAGAAAATTAAAAAAAAGTAGAAATAGTTCAAAATTTCAAAAGAACTTTAAGTTGTTCAATTTTGTACAGTACGATTTATTACATAAAAGTATTTTCTTTTTCTTTGAATGAAATACATAAATGTAATCGGTTGGTTGATATGCAGGTTACCCATAAATTATTCAATAATTACATAAAAGAAAAATAAATAAAAGGTAAATTTTAGAATGTAATATACGAACAAAAGGCATAACAGTAATCTTAAAAAATAAAATACATAGAATTACAAACGACTTTTTTTTTCTTGAAAAAATTAATTTCATTCAATTCCTTCTATTAGCTCACACTCTCCCTATATATATCTTGTTCAATCGTTAATTTTTTTATTCCTCCACTCAAGTTCAAATACATCTTTTTTAAACTTGCAGTGGATGACACTGGATGTTAATATAGTTTTTCAAATATTAATTCAGTAATTAAATTAAATTAATTAATTTTAGCTTTTTTTTAGATTTAAGTTGCCTATATCTACCAATAGACGGCGCCAGATAAACTTAAAAAATGAATGAAAATTATTTATAAAGGACTTTCTGCAATATAGTGAAAAAAAAGTAGGAATTGACTTTAAATTTTTTTTATATTACTTGTTTTGAAATAAAATTGTTTTTGAATTAATCAGACGATCTTTTAGAACAATTTTACATTACTTATTTATTTTAATTATTAGCTCGTGTAACGAAAACGGGATCTCGAAAACAATATCTATAATTTATGGGTAATAACATTAAAATTTAGAAAGAAAATTTGCATTCTTTATTAATGAAAGGAGAGTCACGGACCTCTAGTCTATTAGTTTTATTGTACCGAATCTGAAGGGAAAAAACTATCTGGAACGACATATAGGGAAAAAGTGTTTCAAGCATCACATAAGATTGACTAATTTAAGGATACTTGTTAATTCAGAATCTTCGTTAAATAATGTATAAGTTAAGATAGCTAAAATGAAAAAAAGGCAAAATGTTGCAACGTTCTTTTCATATAGATCTTAATCTGAACGAAATTAAGTTAACGATCTAAAATAATTTTTTTAAAAAGATCTGAAACATAATGCGTATTTCAAAATATTTGTTTGTGCTCTGTCAGTGACAATTTGCCTTCTTTATACAACATCAGATTGCCAAAGAAAAATCACATTTGAATAAAGACAAAATATGTAATGAATAAATTTTTCTGCTTTTAAATTTACATACTGGTACACATTCAAATAACAGTTTATTATCTGTTTTTATATCAATTATTACCTTTCCCCTTTCTATAAACTGAAGTATAAAGAATTATAAACTGCACTGTTATGAAGACGCAAATGGTTTCATTCACTTTATGTTCAACAATACATTCCACAGTGCATGATTCAGTAATTATATACTGAAAACTATAACGATTAAACGATGGGTGTGAAATTAATCATTCTCAGCGTATTTTTCCCCCTTTTCAACTGTAGATCAAAGAATTTTTTTTTTTTTTTTGAATATCATGCGTATTAATTCCAACTGCAAAAAAGAAAAGAAAAACGCATTTGAAGTCATGTATGGGGAACAGCTTTCAAAAATCACTGCGTGTTGTTTTAACAATACAATTTATATTCTCATAATTATTTCATAAATCATAAGTATTTATTTTATTTGTTTGGTTTATCTGGACAGAATTCATCTACCTCCAAAAGTTTTAAAACCTTTGATTCAATAAATTATTGTAAGGTATGTGAAACAGACTACTGCAAATAATAAAAAATGTTTGATTTATTGTTTGATTTGTTCATCTATCTTTTAGAAATTTAAAAAATCTTTGTTCTATAATTTACTGTAAAAAGTCTTAAACAGTTTATTGCCAATAACAAAAATTTAAGTGTTCTTATTTATTGAAGTACTAAAATCACAACGAAAACCAATTTCTTATTTTCTGTTTTAGAACCCTATTGCTTTATATTGATTTATTAGGAAAATTGTATTATTATGATGTTTTTGATTTATTATTTGAATCAAAAAATATATTTCTTTAACTTATCGTAGAATCGATGATTTGTTTTTATTACCATACTTTTGTTAATACTGTTGCCTACGGACGTAAATTTCAAAATCATATTTCTATAATATTTCTAAAGAATTGAATAATTACTGTTTGACTACCTGTGAGATATTGT
>BPLQ01000435.1:0-25025 GCA_021605075.1 Caerostris darwini | reverse complement strand
ATATCAAAAGGAATTATGAAATAAATATTGGGCAACTTAATCATATAATATTTAATTTTAAAAAAGCTGCAAATGTGAGTTTCAATTATCATGTATAAATAATAAAAATCAAAAAAAAATATTTGCACTATTACATAATTTAAATATCTATATATATTATGAGCAGTGAGAAAGATTAGTAAATAAAAGGCACAAACAGATTAAAAAAAAGCAATAACTGTATGTTATTGCTTTTTTATAAACTGTATATACTTATATCTGTACACAAAGATTTCACAAAAAAATACTAAAATATATTTTTTAAAAATGTTTATTACTTTGTACATTTGAGCACCACCCGCATACAGCGTCATCTGTTACTTCCCAACAACTGGTCAAGTCAATGAATTCAAGCTATGACAATTAAGGGCAATTGAAATAATGGCTCCGGAACTAGGCCAGTGACAGTTACTCAAATCTAATACCTTTAACTCAGATGCATTATTTGCTAACACTTGCAAGCTACTATTGGACACTGAAATGCAATTGCTGATATTTAAATGGAGCAGATTTTTATTAGCTTCTAAGACAGGATTTAGAGCATCACTGTACAACCATTTACAATTGCTGAGGTTGATAATCTTTAAACTATGTGAATCTTGAGTGTAGATTTTGAAAGCTTCTAAAGTCACAAAACGTGCTACTGACGAAAAATTCAAAACATTGCTCCCTTTTAAATATTCAGAAACCAAAGAATAGAGTTCTTTATTGACAGCTCTCAAATTAAATATTTCTCGAGGACTTAACCTTGAAAACACTTGGCAGAACAAAACATCAATCCATGGTAACTTTAAAAGGAAAGGTCTTGTATCATCTTCATTATTTTCTCCAGCCATTGTGCAAGATCACTAAAAAGGAATCACATCTTTACTTTTTTTCCATTAAAAGATCACATTTTTTTTCAATTTCAGCATTTTTTAAAATTTTATACAATTTTCTGATTGCAAAAAATATTTAAAAATAAAAATTCATGTGTAAAATCAGTTGATAACTGCCATTCTTTTTAATTCTAATCATACCATTATATTTTCTAGTAAAATTTACTAATATTAATTGAAATATAAATTATTTTTATTTAATATATTTCTCTAATATCCTTTTCTTTAATTTTTCTCAAATTTTGTTTTTTAATAACCCATTATTCTATACATTCATTAAAGACACATGTGCACTAAAAATGTACCCATTGGCAATAAAGCTTTTTAATTAAAAATAGAACTTTTTACTTAAAAAAATAAAATAAGAAAAATTTAATTACCTATTATGTAAACAATTTAAATCTCATTTCTTTCTTCCAATTACAGTATTCACAATTAACTAGAAGACTTAAATTTTGCCGTTATTTTTTTTTCAGCATCTGAAAATGTATAAAATCTTTAATAAATTGTCTAAAAACATACTTATTTATATTCTACTGTCAAAAATGGCTTCATTTCATTTTCAAGAATAGATTATCAAATAGAATCAAGAATAGAATATCAAATCATATTTCTTTACCTCATTCTTCTGGATAGCTTATGAACTGGTTTTATATGAAAGTGTTTTGGCAAATACTAATTTAATTACAGACTTTTAATTTTTTTTTAAAATCCACAGATAGTTGATACTGATAAATTTCTTGTAATTTTCATGTAATTATTGGCTGTTCTGTAACTTTTATTATTTTTTCATTCAAACTATTTTTAAAAAATTAACAAGAAAAATAATTTTTTTCATTGTATTACAAACTTATACAGCATAATATTAAAGCACTTTTATCACTCTTAAGCTTTAGAATTGTAATTTTTCCTGCAAAAAAAAGACAACCAATTTCTTTTTTAGTTATTTTACATATTCAAAAAAAAAAAAAATTAAAGAATTATTAACAAACAATAAAAAATTTAGCAATTCTTTATTATTATAATATGCAATGAATCAACAAAATACATTTCCAAACTACTCGTAGTCCAAACCACATTCACTTATAATCACTCTTAGCAGAATTATGATTTTTGCCAATAGGCTTAGAATACTTGGCGATCATTTTAGCATCATTTAAATCAGGTATAGCCAAACTGCAGCCCGCCTTGAACATTTTTCCGGCCCGTGAGGTTTATCACACTTTGCAAAATATATTTATTTTATAATGGTCAAAGTAGTGACAACCAATGTATTAAAAAAATACATTATTTGTGCATCCATATGATCCAATTTGAGAAATCTGGCATAAAAAGTTGTTAGCACTTTTGGTTCAACTTACACCCGTGAATTTTTTTTTTTTTTTTTTTTTTTTTGAAAAATGAAATCGACCAAACACACAGCACGCTCAAACATAACGGATGCTGACCTGCAACACACATTACGATGTGCAAATACTAAAATTGAGATCGATTTGCAAAAGCTGAATGAAAGAGTGGAGAAACAAATATTGCATTCATAAAATAAATATTTTGTAATGATTTCCTTTTTTTTATTTCGTTTATATTTATATATTTTCCTTTTACTGAGTTACTATTTTTTTATAATGTGCATTTAGTATCATTATTATTATATTATCTATGCTTATATGTAAGAATAATAGTAAGCACAATAATAATAACTCATTATGTATCAATTTTTAACTCCAAAAAATGTCTATAGTGGGTCTAAATCTAATATGCGGATACATAATTTTATATGCAGCCCACAGAGTTATAATATATTTCCAAAGTGGCCAGCAAGATCATTTGGGTTGGCCACCCCTGATTTAAATAATAGTACTAAAATTTTTTGTATCTTTGACATATATTGTGATCTTTTTTGAAGGTATTTTAAGAAGTGTATATTTAGTTATGGACTTTTGATGAGTTTTAAATATTCATAATTGGTTGATAATGATACATTTCATAATTTTCATTTCATTTTTTAAATTATAATAAAACTGAAAATTGTGATTAAAATTCTTGACTCCCCATCTTATTTTAACTTTTTAAAATTTACTAATTTATATAATTCATTACATTTTTATTTTATTAAAAGATAAAACAATCGTAAATTGATGCTAATAATGCATTCATATAAACAAATCGCTTTAAATCAATACACATTTGTGAAATTTTTTTACTATCATGAATATTAAGAATTCTAAAAATAAAATAATTGATTAATGAAATATTAAAATGAATAATTTTTTTAACAACAACAAATATCAAACCAAATATTAAAACAATTATTTAATAAATATAATATTCAAGTATCAAATTAATTACTTGGTTAGTTTTTATATATTTTTTTTCTTAACATAAAATAAATACAAAAAAAAAATTAAAAATTGGTTAATTAAATATTGGTTTTCTTTTTTTTTTTTTAACTCAAATGAGACAATAAATTTATAGGGTCATGAACTCAAATATTTTAAATATTTTGTGCATTGCTATTGTAGAGGAATAAAAAAGTACACCCTATATAGCTTGATAATGGAAATATAAATTTGTAAAGGTATATTATATATTCATCCTTTGTTGTAATGGATACAAATAATTAAGATCAATTCTCATATACAATTATGTAGAATAGAGATAATATGCATAAATTCAAATAATTATACAACTGAAAATAACAAAGATTGAAATTAAGAATATCAATTATTATTCTGGCCTTTCGTAATATTGTTATATCTTTTGTATTTCTCCTATTGCATACAGATAGAAGAAAAGTCATTTTACATTTGATTATGAATTATTTTATCCATACACATAACAAAAATAATACTTGTTTAAAAATATTGCATAAAATTATTTACTCATTACTTCAAATTATCAGAATAAGAAAATAACATGTTAACTTCAACAATTATAACGATTACTTTAACCATTTATATAAAGCTATTCTCTGAATTATATACGAGAACAAAAATTTGTGATAAATTTATTACATTCAAGAAAAATCAATGCTTAAACAAAAAATAGATATTTTTGCTAATTTAAGCAAAACATATATGATTGAATAAAACTTCCATAACATAAAATTAAAAATATTTACAATGTTTATTATATTTTGCATTTTTAAGTTTACATGTTTGTGGAAAAAAATTTTCATGGGCAATTTGTATAAACATTGCATAACATGAAAACAAAAGCCTATTACTCAAAGACATAGAAATAATATTACTGAAACTTAATAGTGTTATAAATAATATAATTAAAAAGTTAAAATTTTATTAAAAATTTGCACAAATAAATTTTTTTAATAAAACTAAATTACTTTTACTTTGAAAACAAGATAACATTATGTTAATTAATTACAATTCTGATCAAATATAAATAACATTTCAAGGTACGAAATTTCATTTGTAATATATTTGAAAGGTATATATAATTTTATAACAAAAATTACGAAAGAAAAAAAAATTTTAATTAATTTGTCTGAGAATGAATTAGAACTTTTTTATTTTTTTTAAGTCACTTGATAGTTATTTTCAAATACTCACTATAAAATGTCTCAAAATAGGAAAATCGAATGCAAAATAAAAATTTATTTACTAATAAACTGCCAAGTTGCCATATACGTCGAAAACTTAGATTCATTTATATTTAAGGCAACTCGATAGTACACTAAGAAAAAAAAAATGAGTAGGTATATAAAAAAAGTGGGTAATGGAATTACACAGGATAAAATTTGTAGTCCTCTAAGTAATGAAAAGTAGCAAGATACCTAATTAACTCCCTGGATAAAATTTGTAGTCCTGTTAGTAATGAAAATAGACTTAACTCCCTGGATCCACAGCCCATGACGGGTCAAGGCCATCTGCCTACTGGCAGATTCCAAACCACTGCAAGCATACTTGGCACCTCCGGGGCTCGAACCCAAAATCTATGGCCCCACGCGCCAATCACTCGGCCATCAGACTCCAATAGAAAATACCAAGAATAACTAATAATGCTATGTAAATAAATGTTATGTGAAAATAACGTTTAGTGACCAACTACTGAAAAGCACTAGTCCAAAGCGTTGAACAGCCCTAATCCACACTCAATGAATGTCCAGAGATGCTTCTTTTAATCTTTCCTCAGTAAATATATGGTTGCGTTTTCTCTGTCTTTACATTACATAACTTCAAATTACAATACTTCTAACCAATTCGCTTTAAAACGATTTTCTGGGAAGGAGATACGTTGTTCAAATTTTTAGAGGGATTTTACATATCATAAAATTCAGAATGAGTCAAACTTCATTTGGTTTTACGGGAGACCGGGAATTCAGGGGATTGTATCAAACCGCTTTTATTAATCAACTCCATCATCTCTAATTCAACAGCTGTCTGTATTCCGACAACTCTCTACCGGAAGAACAAAGACCTCAAAATTCATATGGATTAAATTTTGAAATTCAAATAAAAAATCACTAATAATAAAGTTAGCATAACCATGGAGGCAGAACTCGTAACAAGGGTAGACGTCGTACATAACACCCTCCTCACTCAGCTGAAGCATTGAAAGAGTAATGTATTCGCCTCCGACAGATTGTCTGCCATACATCCAAAAGATATAACAAAATCAAAATTTCTTATCTAGCTTTTGTAATAATCCTGTGCGCTCTCAACAAAATCAAAGAATATCTTGATGTGACTCTTACTCTAATCACATGTATTGCATGTTCAGCCTTCTAGAAGCTTACACAGTCATCGCCACTGTAATGTTGAGAGAGATCGTTGAAGAAAACAAAAGTAAAAGAAACTACCAAATTCCTCAAAGACACCCAACAGGGCAAATAACATCAAAGACCTTTGAAAGTAGTTATCAAGGAGTTACCTAATAATATTCATGAGGAGGATATGAAAGCTACGGTTTTCGGAGAAGTATTTGTGGTGGAAAAAGTTATGCAATTAATTAAAGCTAAAACTGCCAATATGTCAAAAAACTCTCCCTAGAAATGAAAAAAAGTAACGAGATCTTTAAACTCACCTATTTTTAATGATTGTCATTGAAAAGTACAATAAAAGATAGCATTGCAGTGTTTTAAATACAACTTTTTCACCACAACTCAACTAATATCTAAAATGTGGGCACGATGTCTAAAATGTGGATAAGAACATTCTCATAAAGAATTCCATGAAAGAAAAAATCAAAATTCCTACTTAACTGTGGTGAAAAAGGACATCTTGCCACTTGAGGAGTTGTAAAAAACTTTCTAAAATAATTGTTAACTCAAATAATCAAGCTACTATCCCTAAATTCAACTCTTCTAGACCGGTTGAGAGAGACCGACTTCTCAAGTTTTGCTGCTGCACTCAAAAATTCTCAACCTCAAAATTATAATATTATTATTCATATTCCACAGAACCAAAATCAATTTCTCTTTAATAAATATTATATATATTTTTTTCCAAAAGCCTAGCTATCTTATGAAAGCATTTAACTCTACATATACCAATTTAGATCGTCTTGATGGCCTTATTCAAAAGTAAATAATGTGCAAACTAAAGCAGGCAAACTTCCAGATTTTTGTAAATGGACTAGAATCTCAAATTAACTAAATAACCCTATCTTAAATACCTTCTAAAATTTTGATTTTATTTTCTCTTCATGTCATAATTGTTAAAGACCTTGCACTTTTCTACCACACGAAATTTACTGGTGGATAATAGTGATTCGATATAAAGTTTGAAAACTATTTATCTTTTTTCAGCAGGCAATAAATCCATTAATATTAACAATTATGTTTAGTACCTCATCAATGGTTATCGCAGACAGCATGTGAAGAGCTGTCGTGTCCTTTTTTTTTTTTTTTTTTTTTTTCCCTTTAAGGAACAGAGAGGAATGACCTCTCCCTTTCATTTGATTTTTAGAAAACCTGACATACTTTATATCCGGGCATTGATAACATTATAAGTAAGATGTTAAAAAACATTCCTCTTCAAATCATGAAATCATCTATTCTAAAACTAGGCTAATTCTCGGCAATTAGAAAATCGCATGCATCTTGCCAAGTTTTAAACCTGATAAAGACAACACTAGCCACCGTACCATTTCTATAATACTTACGCTTAACAAATTCACTGATAATATCATTTTGAAAGAATATCATAATCATATTAGCAATAATAATGAGCAGTTTGTTTTTACCTTGCAACTTTCTACCACCCACCAGCTTCTACGCATCCCCGAAACGGTTGTTACTGGCTTTATCAACAATAAATTTACAGGAATCATTTTTCTTTACATTGCTAAGACATTCGATAAGATTTGGATTAAGGGCCTATTTATTACTATTAAAACTAGTTTTAAATTGTTCAAATTGTTTATATATTCAATTTTAGTAGTTTATTTTGTTAAATTTAATGTTTTCCCCATGAAAAGCGCCACCTAGTAGGCATTTTTAACTTTTTTTAAAAATTTCTTGAGCGCATTTGGTGTATAATATTATCAGATGTACTTACAATTCGTTCACCCCTTTTAGCTGTAAGATGTTGTTTATAGACGAAGTTTGATTGTGAGCACTTTGCATATACATGGTTATTTTCGTCGAATTCGATAACGTTATCGAAATATTTTGGTAAATGACATAAAGGGAAATCAGATGCATTTCATTTTATCGTGGGATTTAACAACTTCACCCTTTTTTAAATATGTGTATGCAACTGATAAAATACTTTTCATAAAACAATATATATATGCATTAGTCACGAATTCAGATAAACCTTTTAGAACCCAGATGCCCACTGGCTAGAAAATGACTGTATCGAATTCTTTTGAGTTTTTCGGAAAATTACCTGAATTTTATGATTAGCGATAGATATCATGCTATCATTGTGCATTATCCTTCTGCATGCTATAATTTGACTTCCTACAAAATCTTACTTATAATTTATAGTATTTCTTTATTTTAATGTCGAGATGAAATGTTATGTATTCTATTGTAAACAATATCATGAATGCGAGTGGCTAGCGCTCGATATCACAAGTTCCGGGTTCGAGTCCCGGCGGTGCCATGGATATTTGTATTGGTTAAACCGTATGTCCCGGTCTAACATGATCGTAGAGCGTTGCGAAGAGTGACGTATTAAATAGGAAAAAACGAACTGTTCCTATTGAGTGATTAGGGGATTATAGTTCCTGCTGCTTCGCATCCCCTATACGCCCCCCCTTCGATTCAAATCAAGTCTACCTCATGAAATGCAAAATAAACAATTTTCGATTGTATAAATTTATTGAAAACGATATGGTGTCAGAAAGATTAGGTTTTCTCATAAAAAAAATTTACTCTCAAACACAAGTTCCTTTTTTTTTTTTCTGCCTTTCCCTTCGAACAAGTCTTGACAATAGTTATAAAAATATTAAATATTATTCGAGCAGCACTTTTTTGCAAACTGCCTTTTCAAGACCCTACTAGAAAATTCTGATCTCCTTCAGCCAATTGGAAGTACATTGGCAGTAAAAGTAAAGAATGATTCGCAAATTTAATTAAAGAAGTTTTCAATACCAAAATTTTGCTGATGAATTTAGGTTTTCTCACAGATATGACTGAGAAATTGAATTATTTAAATTTGGAGCAACAGGAGAAGGACAAATATATTGCTTTAATAATAGGCTCTGTTAAGTTGTTTAAAACTAAACTGGTTTTTTGTGTAATAACATCTGCAGACGAAATCATTTGTACTCTTACATGGGAATAATTTGAAAAACGATTTTCAACAGTTTAATACTATTGAGCCAATTCTGACATTTTCATTAATCCTTCTGTTTGCAAGTAAATGTAAGAAATAGCCTCATACATTGCAGAGTTTATTCAAGCAAGAATGCATAGAACAGGAGCTAGAAGTATGAAAACTTCAAAATGACATAGTTCTAAATTTTCATACAAATAAACTGTATTCCAAAGAATTCGTAGATTTAGTAAGTATTATTTATTTTAAATAGAGATACAAAAACTATTGATTGAGTCTTAAAATTATATTGTTAGAATATTTTTTTTGTATATTATGCATTAAATAATTCAACTTATATATTTACCTGGGAAAAAATTAATGTGCCCGCTACCCTACTGGTATTCTAGAATGTGTTCTAAAGTATAAAATGGTTGGGGATCCTTGTTACAGAATAAGAATCTTCTGTCGTTTTATCCACTTTTCATGAATGGCATTAAAAAGCAACCAATTTCAACCATTATTTAAAATTCTTATGTATATTTTGACATTGCTTTGCTTAAATCCATATTCCATTGGTATTTAAAGATCTATCCATATAGTTTACATTCTTGAACGAAATGTGAACAGCAAAAACTATTACCTTTTTTTTAAAAAAAAAAATCTAGAATGAGTAAAAAAAAAAAAAAAATGCAAAAATATGAGAATTCATTTCGATGCTCGATTAAGAAATCATATGCTAGATAATTCACTCTAATGTTGAAATCAATTGCATAATTATTTTTGTTAATTACTATACAAAAGTTAAAATAAGCAGACTGTACAGAAACTCTTCAGAAATCAGATTTAAAATTATCAGTTAGCCTCACAAGTTTGCACTCTAAAGGTTGCAAGTACTTCTTTGCATTTTTTCCCCCATTTTAATTTTGTAAGCAATGATTTCTGCAAAGAATATTATTTAAGCTTTCTGTTCAGTTTCCAGTTTTTTCCCCTGTTCTATTCAAACAGAATGATTTATAAAATAATTTTTTCTGATCTGGTATAATGTGATTAAATGTTAATTCTAAATTATAATCATGAATTTTTCTCCAGAAATTCTTACATACTTAACAAAATAAAAAAAAATCACAGCAGAAAGTTGAAGTAAAAAAAAATTTTCTTTTTTAAACCTTTTGGAAAAATTATATATAGGAAACTATGCTTCTAGTTTAGAACTCTCATTAATTTCAGCAATTTTGCTGTACCACTTATAATTAATGAGAGTAACAAAATAACAAAAGGGAAATACGACGGAAAACAAAATTTGGAACCTTCAAAGTTAGCTTGTAATATTGACTAATAAACCAAGAAATCACTTTGCAGCAAACCGCTTTTCCTCAAAAATTATTTCAACATGAGAACTATCAAATTTGAGACTAACATGGCTTAACGAATTTTGGTCATTACAGTGTTTGATTATAATTCATTTGTTTCATTTCATTTATTTGATTTATCATTTTTTTAATAATAAATATGTCATAGCCTCCTTTCAATCACTTAATTCAAATTTAATTTATAATTAACAATGAAATTTTAAAGCAATCTACAAAATAATATGATTGTTGTAATAAATAAGCGATGACTGTTGAAAAAAACTTTAAACTACATACTCTCATTACTTCTAATAGTAATCAAAAATCATCATACTAATTAATGTTTTTTTTAAAAAACATTTAATAAAAAAAATCTTTTTTAACGCTACAATAATTTAACCACTTTTTAGCTTATTTGTAAAAAAAAATTTTTTAAATTTTATACTTATAAAAAAGAATTGTAAAATGAAATAATAAATATTTAAAACACATTTAATATTAAAATTAATTTGTCTTTTTCTCTCTTCAATTGCCAATTTGTATAAAACACAATTTAAGTGTGGTTAAGTAAACTAATCAATTGTCTGTTTATCGAAAGGAGAAGACCAGAAGTAAACAAAAGGGCTGCTGTATTCTCATGAAATCCTACTACTTTTATACTAACATCTTTCTACTGGAAATTTTGTAAAATGCAATGTAAGTAAACTACATTCAATTGACAACTTCGTGAAAAGAGAGAAAGTTCATTGTTAGTTATAAATTGAAGCCTATGTGTTATTGAAATTAGTTCTCATTTTTTTTTTATTATTTTTTTTTTACTTTCGATCTCAATGAATGGACTACAGTTTTAGTATAAACATGAGCCTTAACCTATAAAATTCATAAAAACAATTTATTATTTTCAGATCTAAAAATGTTGATTGTTATATTAAATAGCTTTAAAACTAATAACTTTATCATAAAACATTTTATTTATTATTAAAATATACAAAACTTATTCCATTTAATTAATGTAAAATACTGTTAAATCTTGGGTAGTTTTGAAGCAGCAACTACTGGATTATTCAGTTGAAGCAATCGACGGCCTTCTGTTTTATAATCATATGAGCAATGATGAACTTCAGCGTAACGATGAGTTGCACAAAAGTTTTTACCACATCTATAAGAAAAAGAAGCACAGTAGTTACACAATGAACTCAATATAGGCTACAGCAGTGGTTCTTAAAGTGTGGTACACATACCCCAGGGAATATGGAAAATGATACTTGGAAGTAATGCAAATTATACTTTTATAACTTCTCTTTTTTTCACTCTACACCTCACTCCCATTGCTAAGGCTATTCTAGTTAGAAAGACGAGTGTGGAACATTAGAAAACCTCATGTATTCCACAAACCACCGCTGATGGATGTTAAAGGGAGGGCAGTGCCTTATGGAAGGACTTTTAAGGGTAACTGTGCCCACATTTACTTGTCATATGAAGGAAAAAGCCAGAAAACTCCCCTCAGGTAGCTTTACTATTGATGTCAGACACTTTACACATATTACGACAATCACTATCGAATCTCTTTATTACTCAAAGTAGCGACTACAACAATGCAGCCAGTGGACTTACACGTTTAATAAAATGGCTACCATAATTATTTAATTACATTTGATGCAGAATGTTTCTTGAAACAAAATGGCACATCATCAATCAAGATTAATGAAATATTTTTTAAGCATAAAAATGTGAAAGAAAAAATTTATTAGAAAATTATATATGTGCCATTAATTGTTATTCGACATTCATAAAAATTATTAAATAGTATTACCAATTATAATTAAAATTAAACGCTTTTTCTTTCTTGGAAAATATGTCAAAAGATCACTTGTATTACAACAAAAGATCTTGGTAATTAAATTTATAGCAAATTTTTATGTTCTAAAAAGAATACCTCCAATGAATTAAATAACAAAATTGAAAGGTTTCCTAAAAAAGAAAATAATTAAATAAATAAAATTCAAGACATAAATAATAAGTTTACAGAATTTTCCTAAAATTCAAAAAGGTAAAATTAATTTTAAACTAATCAATCAAGACCAAATTTTAGATAGCTTAGCAAGCTTTTATCAAAATTTTATATGCAAGTTTATCTAAATAAATAACAGAATGTAACTTTTTTTAAATTTTAATTTGCCAACTAAGTTAAGATCTAGTAAAATTAGTTATACCTGCAAGTATAACTTGTTGCCAAGCCAGTCTTTTTTGAGCATAAAGAACATCTTTTACAAGATTTCTTTTTAGTTTTGATAAGAGGCAATTTTTTTCCAGACTGAGGTCTGCTTGCTTCGTCATTTTGTTTAGGCATTATTTTTGTACAATTCACCTAAAAATAATAATACTTTTAAATAAATTAATAGCTTTCATATCTCCTTCATTTGTATTAAATTACGATGCAAAATTAAGTTATTTAAATAGATTTAAAATATACATAATGTTGTACATTTTAAATCTATTATTTTGCATTTTTACATTAAAATAATTATTTGTTCCATATTTATTTCCAATGTATACAAAACAAGTAACCACTTTTAAATAGGGTTAAAAAACTATTTTTATAGCAAGATATTTTTTAATTTTAATCCAATTAAATAACAGTATCAACACTTAAATATTAAGCGAGATTTTAGTAAATATAAGTTCATTGGACAAAAAATTGATTACCCATTGAGAAATCACAATAAAACCATGAAACTCTAAATATGGACTTGATAACCACCTAAATTTAGTTAGTAAGGAGTTTACAAGTTCCAAGTTGTCTTCATTTAAGTTCACTAAGGATATGGTCACGTAAATCTACCAAATTGTGGAAATATTGTTTGATGTTTTAACTGATTTCAAACAGGTTTCGCAAATTTTCAATGGGGTTCAAAGTTAAGTGATTTTCCACGCCAGTTGTGGTGCAACAGTGTGTGTGAATGTTCATAAAACAAATTATCCAGCTCTAGGAACTTTGCGATGAGTATGCTGTTAACACCCTTATTTTTCAAGGTGGTAACAGCAAAGATGCAAACTGAACGGCAACACCTGAATATCCAGAAAGTTAAAGTAAACATGCTGGTTCATGTTGAGGGTCATCTGAATGAGCAGGCCCAATCCATAAAACAAAAAACACCTCCCAAAATATCATAAATCCACCACTGGCTTGAATTTGATATTCCATAGAATGGGGACAAAATGTTTCATGTGGCCTTTGGGGCACTTAATATAGTGCATCATTTGTAAAAAGACAAAAATGCAATTCATGAGCTGTTGTATGTATTCAACATTTTTAGACCATTGAAGAAATGCAATGTACCAACGGCCTCTTGCGAACTATCCAACACCAAATTTTTATTGCATGCCGTTCCTATCACAATGTTCTCTTGCTAACAAGACCTGTCGGGTTCGGAAGCAATTTCAACTTGCAAGCTATGGAACTAATGTCCGGTCCTTCTCAATTAGTATCTTTTTCGAACCACAATTCTGCTTGTAGACATGTTGAACAATCTGCCGCAAAACATCAAATTCGGCAACTTCACTCATCTTATGCCCAACCTTAATTGTCCCTTTTTGACATTCTATCACATTCTTGCATCTACCCATCTCTACACGCAATTCTGAACTTGAATGCTTCATGAAGAGGTAGTGTGTACACAGTTGAGTATAGGACTCAACCACTATGCCATCTGTAAAGTTTTAACAAAACTCCTGTGTTTGAGCACCAGAATGATTTTTTTTTTTTTTTTTTTTTTTTTTTTTTTTTGTCCAAAGAGCTTATACGTAGAAAAGTTTATTAAGATCGATGTATGCTAAAATAAGTATGATTGATTAAGCTTAAATTAATGGCATTGAAATAATATAAACTATCAAGTTATATTTAAAAATATGAAGAACTACTAATTTAATTTTTTATAATGAAATATAATATTTAAAAGAGTAGAAGAACCCAAGTATTTCTGGTTCAATAAAAAAGAATTGATAAAAATTAAAAATCCTACATACACTTGGAAACATGTTACTGTCCTCTTGTAATTCAGAACCATTAAGCACAAATGGTTTCAAAGCTGAAATCAGAAGATTTTATATGAAATACATGTTTTCTTATATAATTTTTTTTTTTTTTTAAGGTTTGAATGGCATTTAACATCAGAAAATGTTATTGATTTTAACTTTATTGATTTATTTCGGAAATATTTATGGTATTAATAGTTGCATCTGTTTGCAGCTAAAATGAACCAGATAAATCATAATTAATAAAGTTTGCCAGAGAAATAGAAGGAGGTAAAATGTCTTATCATTGTCCATTGTGAATTAATAAAACTGTTAACCTGTGTTAACTCTTCCATTAATTAACCCCTGTTTGTTCTGAATTGTTAATCCAATAAACCAGTATTTTTTTAATTGTTGTAAGAATCAAATATTAAAAGATTTATTCCTCGGAGACTATAAAGCCACGTCATGCATTTAGATTTCTTCATTATTCATGTTTAACCTTTAATCAACTACAGTGGTTTGGTTTGAAAAAAAAAAAAAAAAAAAAAAAAAAAAACAGCAATTAGCTTATAGTCATATGCAATATCTGCCTAACAGTCTCGTATCTTGTAGTTGGTACACTACAAAATGAAGAATAATCTACTTGTTCCAAGAAAAAGATGATTTACAACTTATGTAAATCTTTATAAATGTAACTGAAATTAATACTTTTTACATTAATGCAATAGCGTCCACTAGTATATTTGTTTTAACATTAAAACATAGAAAAATTTTTTAAGACTAAAAAATTTTAAATTTACATGAATAAAATTTATTTATTTCACATTTTATTTTCGATACTATAATACTTGTGTGAATTAAACACAAATGTGCATTTTTTTGCTTCCACAGTAACCTCTCTTTAATCCAGCATATTCAGGATCACAGTCAAGTACTCTAGCAATATCTGACAAATGCAAGCAAAATTAGTTTTTTGTTGGTAATCAAGATTAGCAAACACCCAAATGGCAAAAAAGCAAAAGTATAATTGCCACTAGATTACAGAATGTGCCAAACTATGAAATGCTGGATAAGAGATGAAAAAAGAGATTTAAGGGAAGAAAGGAGGATATTTAAGAGATACAGAGAGATTATTGAATTTATACACCAAAATATATTCAAATAAAGTGTATTATCAAGATATTTATATTTAGTGTAATTATCAATATGCTAATGAAAATTTGTGACTTACGTTTTATAGTAGAAGATACAAGTGAACCAATTGAAGATTTTGAATTTTTGCTATTGCTGTTTGCATTGCTTTTGCTAACAATTGTTGGACTAAAATTAAAGGAAACTTCTTGGTTGTCACTAAACATCTGCATCATCAAGCTCGACTTTCCTTGAGATAAGCTAAGGGAAAGAGGATTCTTAATACTGTGTCTCACCTTGCGACGACTGTTATCTTCACGAGTAAATTTATCTTTGTTGAATTTTTCTTCAATATTCTTACAAACAGTTTTTTCTGGACTAGTTTTTGGTCTGTTCTGCATCCATTCGTCAAGGTCAATGAACTTTTGGGAGGATAAAGCTTGATTACTTGTAAGTGGCAGCTGCTTGTGCGTTTTTTTCAATCGGGACGGATCATATTTAATTATGGAGTCTACAGATGGAGTGCTCATATTAACTGCAACAACTTGAGTACTCTGGCGAGAAAAGGTCTTTCTTTGAATATTTGTAGCTCTTAGTGCAGATGGTATATAAGGCAAAAAATTTGAGCAGGACTGACCCTTCTTTTCAGCAGGATTTTTGTCGGGTGATGCAAGTACATACGTAGAAATGCTGCTAGCAATACAATCTAAGGCAGAAGGTGTTTTGGAGTTAGATGATAGCTTCTGAAGAGAATTAGGCAATTTTTCATTTTCTCTAATGTTGCTGGATGAGGCAGAAACTGGTTCTGGACTTTGCACTTCAGATGCAAGCTGGACTTGATCTAAATTCTGGTTAACTTTGACCTTTGTTTGAGCAGGTTTGGTGAAATACTGTGTGGCATCCCTTTGTTGGATAGGAGGTAAATAAAAATCCTCTTTGCACTTTGTAGCAGGTTTCTCATGTGTAGGAAAGGAACTTGAATGTGCAGCTTTTGCAGAAAACTTTTTAGGCTATAATGTAGAAAACTAATCAGTGGATTACAATTCATAAGCAATGAAAAAGCAATAATTTTCAATTAAAAAAACTAATATTGCATGTATTTAAATTAATACTAAATATAAGTACTCCATAGAATTTGAAGTCGAACATTAGTAACAATTATATACAAGACAAATTTTCAGTCATAACTGAAACCTTCAAAAGGAGTACAAGCAATTACAACCTTTTAATATAATGATGTAACAAATAGCAGTTCAAAAAATACAAATAATGCATTTTACATTTTGTAAAAAATATATGAAAGAAATCGGTTATCGAATACAAATCTATTTCACTTAATTTCAAAAATAATAAATTGACCATGGTTATATGAAACTTCATTAATCACAAATCATTATAAAAATAGTCCAAGATAATGTCATTGAAATAGTCTACATTGTTTCTCAAATCATTAAAAATGTCTACAAGAATAAACTGCTGTCCTATAACCACAACCAAATTATAAACAAAGAAAAATTCAAAACCAATGAAGTATTGATATATAATACTGAATTCAAACAAAAATTGTAATGAAGATGTATTTTCCCATTAATTAAACTCTCAATCACAATACTGATTCAATAGTTTCATTTTTTCTTTACATGGAAACTTCCACCACACAACTTGATATCAATGCGAGATGGTTTACCCATGTTTTCACAATGAAGTTTCTCCTTATTTCTAAAAGCAGTGACTATGACAATGTTGCAAGCTGATCAAACCTCAACCTACCTGCATGTTAGCTATGCACATTGTCGTGATTCTGGCAATATTTATTTAATTTAAGCCCATTAAACTTATTTTTATAGATACAACAATATTTACAGTATTTTTATTGATGCCAACTTCATACCTGGACATTGTGCTTACACATATACAAAAAGCTATACAAAAATATGCAACTTACTTTATTAAGATTCAAAGCTCTTAGTTGTTCTTGTAATTGAGCTATTTTTTCTCTTGTAACTTCATTCTCTTTAGCAATTTCTTGATCAAGCTCTTCGATATTTTTTATAGAGGCAACTGAAGATGTTTCACTGTAAAAATAAAAAGGTTTTAAAAAAAATTTTATTGCTAAAGAATGTTAATAGAATTCGTAACTTGACAATAGAATGACAAAAAAAAAAAAAAAAAAAAAAAAAAAATGTAATTTATATATAAAATTTTTTAATGCATTTATACACTTATAAATCTTGAATGCCAAATAAAAATATACAAAAAAAAATTATCTGGTTTGAGTATTAACCGACTATAAATGAATAATACAAATTAAGTATGAACTCTTTTTATAAATAATTATAAGATTGAAAATAATTTCTTTGTGAAAATTTAAGATCGAAATAAGAATATTGAACTAATCATGTTTAAGGTTTGTGTTTCTATTGAAAAACTAAAACTTCACCACAAAAATTTTAATGTTTTTTTCTTCTCTTCTAATATGTTAACAAAATTACTAATTTTTTTTTAACATGCTAGAAGGAAAAATATCTCCCGAATTATATTTAAAAAAAATTCCTTTCTCTACCAGTCTTGTGTGCAACCACACATACACAAATGGCATTTCACAAACAAATAAAAAAAAAAAAATAATAATCCAGCTTCACAATACAGCAATTTTTAACAATCAGAAATAAAATTCTTTAGCACACCACATAATCAAAACTGAAGCAATCAATCTATTTAGTAATTTTATAAAAGTTCAATTTTTTTAAGTGTATTAAGGGCAAGTCTAGTAACCCTTCAATACATTGTGCATGTCAGAGACAAAGGATGATTTTATCCGAGGTCTAATCTGAGATCAAGTGTCGGGAATCAAGAATTTTTTTGAAGGAGTAGTAGTCAATTTAAATATATCACTTCCAATTCTATAATTTTTATTTCTATTTTTATTAATAATTTTTAATTCCCAAAATTCTACAAAATTAAACATTAAGAAGGAAATTCAATTGTATCTTTCAATCATACAACCACAATCAAAGACAGTGAATGCTTTATCAGCAAATCAACTAACCATTGAGTCTTTCCAGCATCAAGGCTTATAAAAAAAATATCTTGAATCAACAATGGAAGATTTGGTTTGTCGCTCTACAGTTATATTTTGCACACTTTAGGCTAATTAGATTGGGACCTACAGTTTAATGTAGATTCCAAACCGCTAGCCACCGCCAGGATGCATGTCATTGCCAGGATTCAAACCTGAAATCTGTGTTACCAATGGCCAGACCGCTAGCCAATTGGCCATCAACAATGGAAGGAGATCTTACAGAAGCTGCTTTATTATTAAGTAAAAGTAAGATTCCATGTATTACAAATATTCCTTGACATTAAAATGCATATTTTTTTTTCTTTTCTTAAGCTATTCTATTATACATTGATTCTTGTTTATTTGGTACTGTTATTTTTTTGTTATAAGAAAATTCAGAATACAAGAATGTCTTAAACAAATGCAAATATTACACCTTTAAAGTTGAAAAAATACTTTGTTGTGGCAAAACGTTTTTATAGAAATAAGAGTTCAATGAAAGACAATGAATTCATTAAACAATTTTTTTTTAAACCCATTAGTAAAGACCATAGTGCATAAAGTTATGGAAAAGTTTTCAGAGTCAATTTTTTTTAGGACGGTTACCTACTGTATATTGATGTCCATTTATATCAAAAACTTTGATTTTTTTTTCCCCCATACAAGTTACATTTAAAATTATGTTTATTTTTTTGCTACTTCCTCTGCATCTAAAAAAATTTTTAAAAATGCAATGAAATTCACCACTGAATGCATTATTCAATATAGCAAAATGCAGAGCACTGACAGTTATTCACAATAGAACTCTCCTTATTGATCATTGCTTCACAGTATTTTACCAATCTTTAAAATATGTCTTTTAATTTTGCACATAAGGCGTATCAAAATCATAAAAGGTGTATCATTTTAAATAAGATTATAAAATTAATAATTTAACAATAGTTTTTGTTTTTACTTCAAATTTACCCAAATTATTTTAGTCATTAAACTCTTCTTTATGCTTACATTAACTTTTTATTCATGCAGATGATGAGTTAATATAAGTTTTTAAATATGATGAAAAGAAAGAAACTTTACCTTATGGTCCCAGACAGTGGCGAAACAGTACATTCTCCTCTTTCCATTAAAGTATACATATGGACTTTATCTCCATCATGAAAAACCAAAACAGTAAATGGTCTTCCACTAGAACCAGCTGTCTCACTTAATAAAGTAAAGAAATATTATAAGATATATTAGATTTGGAAATTATCAAATATCACATACATAAAAAAAAAAAAAAAAAAAAATTAACTAAAATTTTTTTAATTTTTACTTATTATTTTTAGTTACATTCATTTATTCAACAAATAATTAAATATAAATCAAGAAAGTATAGTCTGTAATAATTTTATATCACATTGGAATGAAAAAAATTTTTTAATTCATAAATTAAAATATATACATTTCATTTAAAAGAAATTCAGTTTTTTTTTTAAATTAAATTTTTGAACATTATTAATTTTTATATAATTTAAAAGTACGACTTAATATGTCTGAACAGTCCTTCATTATTAAAAAGAAATTTTCATAAATATATAGATACTGGCGCATATAACCCAGATTTGCACAACTTCAGAAAATAACTCTTATATTATAGATCAAGTGTTCTTAACATAATTCTTAAATAAAACCATCTTAATCATCAATTAAACTTAGTATTTACATTAATTCAATTACAATAAAATTATTAAAAATTTTATTTAGTACAAATGTTCCTCTTTTTCTTCTTTCTATTCATTATAAACTGTATAGCAAATCAAATTATATTACTAGAGATTTACTAAGGTGAATATTAACTAATATCATTTAAGAAGCATAATTTGTATGAAATCATTAGAAAACAATCTATTAGTTCTATTGCTAAATATTATAACCACTAATGATATCATAATATGCATAAATTCCTACAGCAAATGTCAGATTAATTAGGGAATAATGCTAATTAAGTTATTTTGGTTTTCATAATTTTTTTTTCTTCCTTGTCCAAGCTCATGGACCTTTTGAGCCAAGCCTAGGCATCTTGCCAAATTGAGTGGTTTCTCAGGCTGCATGGCAAATTTTTAACAAAAACAAATAAGAAGTTCAACAAACAAAAACAAATTCTATAACCATAATAAACAATCCTATAAATACTTTATTTCTCCCTAAATTCATCCCTATGAATATCAATTTTCAAATATGCAAAGGAGAATTCCTTGAATTCAACTACGGTAATCTAAATGAATTAGTAATATACTTTGAGTTGCAACATTGTCAATTTCTTGAGGTACAGGAATTTAGAATTAAAACGGGCAGTTCTTATTGGTAAAATAACAATGAAATTATTTTTATTATTTTTTCATAAAACTTCAGCTGTTGCAATTCAGCAGTTAATATATTTTATTTATTTATTTTAAGTCGTCTTGTTTACAGTACAACAGTGGAAAAAAAAGACAACCACGGAAAAATTTTCTAACTATGAAAAGTCACCAATTTGACCCAAAACATAAACTCATGTCCATAAATGAAGGATAATTAAGAATCACACAGAAATTGAACTCAAAAATAAAAATTTCACCTGTAGAATTATCACACACATCTTGAAGAAGAATATGCAAATTACAGGAAACCACCAGATGGCGTGGATAGTAAGTCACAATGACGAAAGTGTAAGAGAGGGGTATACACTGAAGTGACAAAAGTTATGGGATACCTCTTAATATCGTGTCGGCCCTCCTTTCGCCTGGCGAAGTGCAGCAACTCGACGTGGCATGGACACAACAAGTCGTTGGAAGTCTTCTGCAGGAATATTGAGCCATGCTGTCTCGATAGACGTCCATAATTGTGAAAGCGTTGATGGTGCAGGATTTTGGGCACGAACAGACCTCTCGATGATGTCCCATAAATGCTCGATGGGATTCATGTCGGGCGATCTAGGTGGCCAGACCATTCGCTGGAATTGTCCAGAATATTCTTCAAACCAATCGCGAACAGTTGTGGCCCGGTGACATGGCGCATTATCATCCATAAAATTCCCATCGTTGTTTGGGTACATGAAGTCCATGAATGGCTGCAAGTGATCTCCAAGTAGCTGAACATAAGCATTTCCAGTCAATGTTCGGTCCAGTCGCACCAGAGGACCAAGTCCATGCCATGAAAAAACAGCCCACACCATTACGGAGCCACCACCAGATTGAACAGTGCCTTGCTGACAGTTTGGATCCATGCCTTCGTGGTGTCTGCGCCACACTCGAACCCTACCATCAGCTCTTACCAACTGAAATCGTGACTCATCGGACCAGGCCACGGTTTTCCATTCATCTAGGGACCAACCGATATGCTCACGTGCCCACGAGAGTCGCTGCAAGCGATGTCGTTCTGTCAGTAAAGGCACTCGAGTCGGTCTTCTGCTGGAATAGCCCAAGAAAGCCGAATTTCTCCGTACAGTTCTAACAGACAAGTCCCTTGTATGTCCCACATTGATTTCTGCGGTTATTTGACGCAGTGTTGCTTGTCTGTTAGAATTTACGACTCTTTGCAGACGTCGCCGGTCTCGGTCGTTAAGTGCAGGCGGTCGACCACTGCGCTGTCCATGGTGGGATGTTATGCCTGAAATTTCATACTCTGACACAGTGGATCTGGGAATGTTGAATTCTCTAACGATTTCCGAAATGGCATGACCCATGCGTCTAGCTCCAACTAACATTCCGCGTTCAAAGTCTGTTAATTTCCGTCGTGCGGTCATCATCACGTCAAAACCTCTTCACATGAATAACTTGAACAGAAATGAAAGCTTTGCGAAAGCACTGCGCATTTATACCTGTTCTACGCGATGCTACTGCCAACTGAAAATTTGCATATTGCTATCCCATGACTTTTGTCACTTCAGTGTATAAGGAATAGTGGCAAAGAAGTAAAATTGTTCACAAGCGCTTTAAAAACCTTTCAGTGCAATAACCGCATAGTTATGGCACAAAGGAAGCATTTGGACGATTTTTTACGTGGTAGTATTATCGGACGACGAATGTGGACGTACCCATCTGGAAGTATCCGAGGTACTTGGAATCGTCCAGAGTGTCATCTCCAGGCTTTGGCAACGATTACAATGTGAGTAGATGTTACTGCACAGCCTGCCCCCGAGTTACAATGCCGAATGAGGACCGGTATTTAAGACAACAGACAGAGAGCAGCATCAGACCTGTCTCGTCACCTCTCTTCAGCTACCGGTACGACAGTTTCAAGGCAGACCGTGTACAGACGCTTACGGCACATTGGTCTATATGCTCGTAGGCCTGTCAGATGTGTTCCACTTACCGCAACTCACTGTCCCCTGCGATTAACCTGGAGTAGAGAGCATGCATTGTGGACACCGCAACAGTGGTCTGGTGTGATGTTTTCCGACGAGTCCAGGTTTAGTTTGCAGTCTGATTCTCGCCGGACTTTCACATGGAGAGCGCCATGTACCCGTTACCACCAAGAGAACACCATTGAACGACACCGTTACGGTGGTGCACGATGGCTCATTTGGGTAGGAATTATTCTTGGTTCCAGAACTGACCTGCATGTTCAGAGTGTAACGATGACAGGCCACATCTATCGGGATGTCATTCTGGAACAACATGTACGTTTGTTTCAGGGCATCATGGGTGCTGAATTTCTGTTTATGGATGACAATGCCCTTCCTCACCGTGCAAATATTGTAGACGAATGCCTTCAATTGGAGGATATCACTCGTATGGATTGGCCAGCATACTCACCGGACTTGAATCCAATAGAGCATATGCGGGATATGCTTGGCCGACAAATTGCAGCCCGTCAACCCCCTCCCACCTGTCAACCGGTACTTCGGAGGGCATTGCTTGATGAGTGGTGTAATATTCCCAAGATCAGATTGATAATTTGATACTCAGCATGCCTAGGCGTTGTAAGGCCTGTATTGGATCGTCCGGAAGACATACTCCATATTGACCATCATACTAACCATGTTATACTGTTTTTCGTAAATAGGTTCTTTTTTGAAATTTGCTCCAGGGAGTAAAAATCATAGTTTTTATTAATTATGTCAAACATATAGCATCTTTTTTGCTCTTTACCTTTTGTTTACTAAATAGACTTTACAAAGTCAAATTTGTTTTGCTTCTGTCTCTTTCTTTGCCTGAACTTCATTATCCTTAATTTATGGGCATGAGTGTACTTAAGTAATAACAAATATTGATTTAATTTTGAACATTCTTCCGTTGATCTAGGCTTTGTATTAGAAATATCTCTGTCAATTTTGATGAAAGTGATATAAATTTTGAACAACACCGACTTTGCACTATATATATATGTTTTGAATATATAAAATTTTTATTATTTTAACAAATTAATATTTCAATATTTGAAAAATATAAAAGTAGAAAAACAAGTATATACAATTATGAAAGAAACTTCCAAAAATGAAAATTACTCCAGCTAGAAAGACTTAACCAATTACAAAAGTGGTAGTAATGAGTAGGGGGTAAATGGGTGCAAGGGGTATATGTAAAAAGTTAGTTCATAATTTAATATTTTCAAATTTCCGAACAGTAAGATAGGTTTAAAGTTACTAATTTAAAATTGGTCAGCTCTTAAATTTATAAATGAGATAATCACTAATTTTATAGATTTAAAATCTATGACTCTAATATCAATATATAATTCTACAATATAAAAAGGATGCAATTTTCTTTTGTTAAAAAAATTGTAAAAAAACCCCCTTCATTTTTAAGATGCTAGCACATGCCAATTAGAAAATTGTGTACTATATCTTAAATGTTCTCAAAATATGCAAATCAACAAAAATAAGATCGAAGTACCTGTTACGTTCCACATACTCCGCTAGATCTTTTAACTTTTTTGTATCTGTAACTAAAAAAAAAGAATGTTAAATACAATGTTATCATCCAATTCATTTACTCATTAAAATATTCATATATTACAATTAATTCATATATGTTAAAGTGTTGATTGAGCCAATATTTGCATGGTTTAATTTTATTATATATTAATCTAACTATTAGATAACATAATTGACAAATTAGCAAATTAGAAAAGGAATTTTACAATTTACATACACAAAATTATGATTAGTTTTTAGAAATTAAATTTGTATTTTTTGTACAATCACTTTAGTTTTTAATGATCTCTATTTGAACCCAATGAATGCCATGTAAAAATTGTCAATAAAATAATATATGGAATTTTGCCTTTACATACTTTTACTATTGCATAGTTTAGCATCATCTATTGAATATTTAAAAGGATTATGCTTTATATTGTGCCCCCTCAGGACCAAATCCTGATGCACACCTAACCTCACTTATTTAAAAAAAAAAAAAAATACACAAAGTTAAAAAAAAGTTTAACAATTAGAAAAAAAGTCACTGTTTTTTAAGCACAAAATCTTTTAAGTATTCAATTAACAGACATTGAATCAACACATTAAAACTTTTAAAATTATTCTGAAGAAAAAAAAAAATTGAAATATTAAAAAGGAAAAAAAAAAAAAATACTACAAGTATGTAACAAATGTAACAAAGTGCTTATAATTTATTAAATATAACATTGTACTATTTTATTCATTATGAAACATTTAACTACATTTTGTAATCTACAATATTCTGAAATTTATTTATCAAAATTGATTTAATAGAAAACATAACCATATTTGATTTGATATGTCATATAGATAATTTTTCTGTACATGCGTTTGCCACTGAACTCCTGGTAACGCCAGGACCGATTTGTTGAATTTTTTCTTTTTGTGTTTGAGTGGGTCCCT
>BPLQ01000434.1:5000-22681 GCA_021605075.1 Caerostris darwini | reverse complement strand
GGGGATAGTTTCATTTTTTATTAAAATGTTCGATTACTGTTCGATTAATCTTCAATGAGAATATTTAATTGTTATCTGTTATGCCAGCAAACAAAACTCGCTATATGTTGACATCTAATGAATTTCTATTTATTGACTGTGAGTTCGAAAGTCGCACTATCTGATAGACTACAATAGATTGAGGACTGGAGTGAAAACGGATAAGAACTCTGCATTTCCAAACTAAATAGAGCCGATTTTGAAACCGGACAGATGAAATCGATCATGCAATTTACATATCTATACCAGATGTGGAAGAATAAATACGAAAAAGGGAAAATCCTTCCGTTGAACTATCGGGCTTTAGTATGAACCTTTCAAATTTAGATGACAAAATGGTGTTGCAGTGTCGTAAGCCTACCGTTATGTACTCTGGATAATGTTGAATCTGCTACACATATACCGTTCTAGTGAGAAATGATCTCAGAAACAACAACATTTTGACATATTTAATTTTATTAAAGATGCATCTGAAGTAATAATATTCAACTACAATAAACTAGGGAAAGTTTTTGCCTTCCAAGAGGATTTTCGTTATCTGATTTACACTTAAGAAAAATCAGAAAACAATTATGATAGGAAACATGACATTGTTTAATCTATTTGGGAAAAAAATCATCGATAACAAATTTATTATTTGTCCGACTAAGAACACTTTGACATAAATTATTTGGAACTAGAATAGCAAAAATTTTGAAAACTAAGCGTTACCCGGAAAGCACTAGAAAGCTGCTACACTGCACCCTCAGTCCCTTTTGAATGAATATCCTTTAGAAACAGAACCTGGTAATTTTACACAATAACCCCCTAATTGAATTCGGCCATCAGATTAATCAGAATGTACAGAATAATGTGTTCGGTATCGGTTTTGAGTTTCGAAACGCACAAAAAGCCTTTAACTGCAGGCCCGAGGAGCTAGTCATCAGTCCGCTCCGCTTAATTTTCCATTATTGTTGCTTTGAAAATTCGAATTTTGCTAAAGCAATTTATTGCAACTAAATTTTATCGAAAGGAGCAGAATATATTATTCCATTGTTTGCTTTAGAATAAGACAGAATCTATCTGGGGACATCAGAGTTCCAGACAATGGAAATATTTTAGTTTGATGGTAAAATAGTTCCAATACTAAAATGTCTCTTCACTCCTTGTTAAGCGTGCATTAGGTGACGAAATAGTAGCCACTCAGTTCAGTCTTAAATGGATTTCAAACAAACTGCATGCAGTTATGTACTTCTTCTCACATTAAAATGTAAACAATGAAAAAAATTACTTTGGGTACATCCAGTATTGAGTTAAAGATTTAATGATGAGCTTTACAAATTGTTTGAGAACTTCGAACTATCCACATTTTTTGTTTACTTCCGGATAAATAAATAAAGTTTTGATAACCTTCCGAATCAACCCATTTGATCTTTTTAAAATGTTTATCGAGTTAATCTTTCATCTTACAGTCTTCCAATTTCTTTTTATTCTCACTGTTACAAAATTATATGTCCATCAACGTGTTTAATAGGCTTATAATAGTAAAGGGGAGAAAGTAAAATTATACAAAGCTCCCTCATGGAAGGCTAGTAGTAAACTAAATAATCACCAATGCTCACGTACAAGTCAGATTATGTACATTCGATACTCGCGTATGCGCTACTAAGCTATTTCGTCACCTTCGAAATAGAACGGGGTCTCATCTGTTGAGTTGCTACAATTTAATAATCACTATTACACGAGTCTGCATTGGAAACAATGTTTTATTTTCTTAATTAAAATATTTCTTTACAAAATTCACTCGTGCGCTATAAGATTGATGTTAAATTTAGTAGTATTTTTCATGTTTTACTGATGAGGGATGAGATATGAACCCATATATTAATAATTTTACTGCATTATATACTCTTATGATAGACTAGATAATTTCTGCAAGTTATTAATCCATATTTTAATAATTTTTTTTTACTGAGCTTTAATTATAGCTAGATTTATCAAAAATTAGAGAAAATAAAAACATTATCCCTCGAGACCCTTTGGACAATTCAATGAACTCCTAGAGGTATCTAAGTTCACCTCCATTATTGAAAGATAAAGATTGACAGGGAATGATATCGATTCATTTTTTAAACTAATTATACCTCAACAAATTCTACTGAATATTGAAGATTTCGTGGAAAAAAAACCGTTACATTTTTTTTTTTAAGTTAATGATATAATTCTATATAATTAATGTAATTTTAAATTTGTATTTTTTTTTTTTTATGTATGGGTACACAGCTTTTTCTAACATGGCTGTGTTTGTATGCACAGAAAGAAATCTGTTTCCTATTTATTTCTAATTTCTTTGACATGTGGCCTGCCAGTGAATGTGTATTTTGGTGATATATAAATTTGACATGTATGTAGTATAGTCTTCTTCATATACAGAATACTTACTGTTCAATCACTGGCTCTATATAAAGAATATTTCTCGGATAATTATTGGTGCAGGAGTCCAAATGCAATGTGGCAGTAACTTGATACAACAGGTCACTGCCATGACCACGTTAATTAAACATCGTGTATCGTGTATTTGTATATTTACACATATCGTAAATATACGTAAATCATAAATCATATATTCACACACAACGTTATACAATATCGTTGTGTGTAAAAATGCTGAGTGGCTCATTAATTTCAAACTGCACTTTCATAAGCTATATATCTGTCCCTCAGTTTTAAATTCGTATATTCAGCCATTTTTTTTTTCATCAGTTTGTGAAAGAAAAGTTTATGGGAGTCGAATGGAACTCCCGTGCCCGTGGAGCACCGTCTACTGCGTTGAGAAAGCGTTTCCGGATCAGCACTGCTGTGGGATTACAAGCCATCTAAATGTAACTTGGATATATTATATTTTTTATATATATATTTTTTACTGCTTCAGGTGCTGGAATAGCCTGAATACTAATAAATTTGCATTGTAAAACTTTCTAGTTAATTAAATAAACAATGAAACCTGCTTGAAAAGGATTATTCTCTGAAACATTAATTGTGGGTATAATAGTTTTTTATTAAACTATTTAACAATTATTTTAATATAAAAATATTTTGTATTTTCCTTACACATTTTAAGTCTTAGATTTAAATTTCTTTCTATAAGTCATGCTACACTATAGACATCGAGAGATTATCTCAAAAACTTTAGGTAAAAGAATGACGAATTTTGCATATGAATGTAAAATGATGAAGGAATACTTATTAAAAAACAAGAATAAATAAAATATGCGAAATAATTTTTTCTACAAGCTAAAACATTTTATTATAACTTAAGAATTTCAACAATTGAAATAATCACTTTCAACATCTTTGATATCTTTTCCTTTTAACTTCGAGGGGAAGTGACATTTTCCACTTATAGCTTCAGGCTTATTTTTAATAAGCCAGGCTAAACGACAGTCACATATCATGGGATTACCTAAAAAATATTTATTTAAATTAGCAAGAAGACATATTTAAAAAATTAAATATTAAATTTCATTTAAAGTAAATTTTTAAAAAAGAATTTCAAATTTATAAAATATTAACAACGAAATTACTAACAGCATTACTCCAAATATATGCAAGTTGGACATTAAACAACATATTGTCGATTTTTTTCTTCATTATTATATTACGTATGTCATAATAGTGAAACATGGCCAGTTATTGTGCAGCAGGGTTCAACTTAGTATCCATTGATGGTGTACGTTGCAGTCGCTGCTTTCAGAAATGAGGGATTCGATAATGGTTGCAATAGTGTATGAATGCGTCGTATAGTTAGTTCAGACTGCCTGGTGGTTGTCTTTAAGGTTATGTCCTATAAAGGCACTCAATTACGAGACACTTACCTTTAAAGTTTTTACCAAAGGCTAATTATTTAATATCAGATAATAAAGAAGATTTTGTTTTTATTATTGAATGTGCATGACGAAATCATAGTAAAGGGTTTAATAATTTTTCTGTGTAACTCATTATATGGTTTTAATGTTTTCCGATAACCCTACTCAAATGGTAACCGCCTGAATAGGAACCAGTTTGTAGTTATTCTTTTTAAGGGTGCTCTTAGTTCGTTTTTCTATTTTATACAGTATTTTTATGCTATATATTATATTATCCTACAATGATGAAAATTATAATATACGAAAATTAACAAGAGTAAACCATAAGTTACAGATGTATCTAAAAATTGTAACTAATCCGATATTCAGAATTTGAAAAAAGATAATAAAATGAAAGTAAAAAGGAAGCTTGAAAATTATTTTTTTTTCTTAACTGTTACTACATTATTTTTTGTTATTAACTTGAATGCCTGCTTCTAGCTATAATTGGAAACAATTATAAATTATTATTATTCGGGAGCACCGCGATATTTGATTTTCTTGTACTCTTCAGGCGATATGACAACAACATTATAGATTATTATTTTATTTAATAAAGATCTGCATTTGAATATTAGATCAATGCGAGAATCGAATAAAGATACTGAAAAACATGAAAAGAAAAAATTTGAATGCATAATAGTATGGCAAATAGACTTCCAGCATGACTGATCGTGTTGCAGAAAACCTAATATAGTTTTAGTTTTTATGGTGTTTTATGACAGTTTAATATTATGTAGCTTAAATGGCACAATTACAGATTTGTCCACGCGCCACCAATTGTAATTAACATAATGTTAAGTCCATTCTTTGATATAGTTTTATAATACCAATTAAATTTGAATTACATAAAAAAAAATCATCTAGTTCATTAAATTTAATTAGGTAAAATTAAGTTATTCACAAAACGCAAAGTAAAAAAGTAAAAAGTGTACGCTGAAAACTAGGGAAAAAACCTTTATAAAACCTTCATTGTATTCAACAACATCATCATGTTGCCTCATCAATGTTGCCTTATCAAGATAATCGAGATCTCTGATTCTGTTTCTTGGACTTTAACTAAAGATAAGTATTTCAATAATTTAAATCGGTTTTTGTTTGGTTCTAAAATATTTTTATTACTGATTTCAGTTTGTTCTTCTGAAATTGTTTTTTCTTAGAAAGGGTTTCGTGAGAAGATACAGGCACATTTTTATATTTATTTCAATGGTATTCTAAAAGGTATTCTAATGACCATTGCATTAGTTGCCTATCATTAGTTGCTTTGTTAATTATGTGAAAGGGGTCTGGTGGATATTCGATCAAGTATGAGAAAGGAAGGTGTCAGATATAAACTAGATTAGGAAATAAAAATTAAAAATTATCCTGACTAGGCCAAAGAGAAGTTGCAAAATGTGTATGCCTGAAATGTCTTGTTAGTTCCGGGGAAGAAAGGGCAGGCTGGCACTTAGGAAGAGAGTAAACTTTTTCCAAAATGCTACCTTTAATTGTCTTCATTTCAAATTATGGTAAAAAATATGAATGCAATGTAGCAGAACTCTGTTAGTAAACCCTATACAACTCTGAATCTTCTACATATCTATGATACATGATATTAAATGAAATTAGCTGGCATTAAAAAACAACAGCTTTACATTATCGATTTCCAATTCATAGCATACAGTTTATAAAGATCTAAAATGATATTTACGTAATTTAAAAAAAGTAGTACAATTATTATACATTACTAATTACGCCCATAAGTTCATTTATATCAGAAAAAACTAACCTTCCAGTAGAAGAAATTGAAGTTTCGAGAGACTGCCCTCAAAAGATGTATCTGGTATAACAGAAATTTGATTGCACTTTAGACCAACTGTTTGAAGATTTGGAATATTGCTGAATAAATCATCTGGAATTGCAGTCAATTTATTTTGGCTAAAAAGAATTATAAAAAAATATAAACTAAATTATCTCTTTTTACGTGATAGATGCATTTTTAAAATTAAGCACATAATGAGTCATATTAAATTTCACATTACTGTTGTCAGTTGGATCAGGTGAAGTAAATTAATCTTTATAATGATAATTAATTAATTAATGATAAAACTCATTAATATCGGTTTTAACTTAATAAAAAAGGATGTGACTATTTTAACGAATAAAAAGGAAATATTTTTATGTTAATCTCTTACATATTAATCCAAATTAAGACTTTCTTTGAAACAAAACAAACAGAATATTCGACAAAATTCTCTTTGAATAAGTAATATTCTTTGAATTTGAATCTAATTATCTTTGAATTAGGGAATTAGTAATTTCTTTTTTCTAATAAACTTAATAAAGAAATAAAAACTGAGTAAAAATTCTTTTTGGATTTCTAAAATTGCTTAACTCTGGTTTATTAAAAAAAAACAATCGTTTAAAAAAAGTTTAGTTGTATGAGTGTTCTAAATTATATGAGAAAACGGCATATTAATAATTGTTTCTAAGATTTAAAAATAAATTTAAATGATGTATTACAATTTTTAAATAAATATCTTAACTAACGTGGAATAAAAATAACGTTAAGAATTTTGAAGTTAGTATTATATATTTCATTAATTTAAATCCAATATGCTACTTTGTATTCAACAGGCATTTTGTTTACACTTTTAAATTGCATTTAAATCAATAAAACTGGCTTACTTTCAAATATATGATAATTAAAAAAGAGTAAATTGTTTGTAAAATAAAAACTTTCTAAAATTATAAAATTAAAGACTTTTATTTATTTCTGATATTTTTAAAGTCGGAATTTAAATTGAAGAAATTTTGAAACTAAAAAAAAAATTAAATAACTATGTTTAAATAAAAATAGATAATGTATTTAAAATAACTGTGTTAAAAACCTGTATATTAATAACAAACTATTTATAACAGCAACATGAAAATTTATGATTCTAAAATGGTTCTAATCAGTTTGCATGTGAAATTATTTTAAATAGAATATTCTATATCAAGCATAAAAATGCATTTTTAGCATTCATAAACTTTTGTTAATTTTTTTGTTGTAATTCACACTAATAGATTAATTAGTTCACATTTATCAATTATATATTGTTAAAAACCATTATTATTGAATTTTATTTAATTGATAATGAGATAATCATTTTAGCCAATAAAAATAAATCATTTTTGTATTAATCTGATACATGTTAATTTTTCATGAAACCAAATTCTGTACGTACTTAAAATGCAAGACCTGAACGTTGAAGGGTACTGGAAATATATCTCTGGTAAGTTCTGTTAGTTTGCAGTTATCCATTGCTATTTTACTTAACCTCGTAAACTCCACAAACGTACCTGCAAAATGTACAGCATAATTTATAATACTAAGTCATAAACAGAAAGCAAAATGTTCGATAAATATTTTACAAACTGTTATGACTAAATTGGGAAATACTGCTTGATTCTTGTCTTATTAGTAATTTAAGCAGGGAAAGTCAGCAGGTTTCCATTGAAGTCATTGATTTTAGAAAAATGGGCTTTGATGGTGTTTATAATATTGCTTGCAGGGTTCTACTTTTGACATTAATGCTGTTTAGTGGGGAATTTTCGAGGTTTCTTCCCCCTGCGACACTCAAATGTGGGATAAATAACTTACGGAATCATCTCAAGGTAATTGACTATTTGTGGTATACATTAGCAGGAAACTTTTCACAGATGTATAAAAAACGGCAGTTTCGATATGAGTGATTTAGTGTGATAATATATTTGTTGTGACAGAATATCTCACATTGGCAATGGTTCAAATTTTTTACAGATTCTGTTGGTTTACTGTTGGACAATTATGTTGGTTTTCCCCCATACATCATACAATCTTCCTTTAAAGTACCTTCCAAAGGCATTATCTCTATATTTTAAGGCTGAAAATTTAATACCATTTGAAGAGTTTTTAATCAGATGGTTTTATAAAGAGCTAGGAAGTAGTTGAAAAATAAATAAAAGGACAGTATAACGATTTTTAATCTGTGCCATAAGAAATACAATCGGGCAAACTTTTTATATGTTGATGTGCTTTTCTCTTTTTGTTATATAAAATTAACAAAAATTGTTTCAATAAAAAAAAACGAATTTTTATTTATAGAAAAACCTCTAAATACTCCAATTTGGTAGTACAGTAATGTTTTTAGATCGTTATAAAGATGTCACTAAAAAAGTGTAAGAACTTTTTCTTTTTGTAATAAATTAGTTAATAAAGTACGAAATTGATCTACCAATTAAAAAAAAGTACCAATTTTAAAGTGTTCTTTGTAATTCATAAATTTGTGATTTTTTTTTAATTCAATTTTAAAATATATTTTATATAAGCTTTTAAAGCCCATTTGTTATTGGATAGGTGTAAACTGAAATGTAGAGAATTTATGACACAAGTATTTCGTTCAAGAGAAAATTCTAAAAATTTATCGCTAACTATAATTGATCCCTTATAAAATTTTCAAAACATTTTATTAATAGGAAAATATTAGGAATTTTAATAGGAATGAAGTAATAAGACGGAACTAATTATAAAAGGAAAACATCTGATTCTTTGATTATACCAATTTATACCTTTCATTAATACCAATCATATACAGAAAGCATATGATCCCCCGAGAGGCATTTTAGGTAACGATGATTCGCCTACATACATATAGTTGAGGAAATGCTATCAGTTTGAAAAATGATACAAAACCGACGGAGGTGATACAATGACCGACGAATTATCATTCACATGTATATATATTTTAATGTTCCTTTATCAGCAGTCAAAATTCGAGTATCGGTAATTAGACCTGAGGAAAATTATCCCAAGTTTTCATGCTGAGAGAAGTAGAAGAGAGTTTATTTTTTTGAATCATTAAAAATTATTTTGGAAATGGAATTATTTATTAAAGAATACAAATTTATTGAAAAAGAATTTGCTGAGTATGTAATTAAAAAGGCAAACCGAAATCGACATGAAGTTGAAACTAATTTTGGAAACATGATTTCACATATAGAAGAGCTGAATTAAATAATTTCAGGCAGAGTATTCCAGTAATATCAGATACACACAAAATAACTGAAAAATAACATTTCCCGAATATTTCTTAGGAATCATTATAATTATAATGTTTTTACTTTCCTCATTGACAAATAAAAAATTTATTGAACAGATTAATATAATTTAAATAAATTGTTTTTTATATTAGATTTTTCATTCATTACGTTAGTTTACATTGTGGGTAAAGCTTCGATTTGTATTTTTCTTGTTATCCAGTTTTGCATTGTATACTTTACAAATACATTAATGCTCACAGTATGAATTTATTAGAAACAAAATCGAGTGTCTTTAATTAATAGAATTCATAGCTGTTTATCCATATTCTTTTTACTTTACCTGGTTTTATCGATGTAGTTTCAGTTCCATAGAAAGTAATTTGCTGTAACTCTTTCGTGGTATATGTCTTGAAGTCATCACCGAGGGTCTTAACTTTATTAAAGTATATGTTAAGAATTCTTAAATGAGTAAGTGGCTCCAGTATTTTCCAAACAACTCCCCTAAAAATACACCAATTTAATATCACTTATACAAAAATATTTACTCAGTGATACACTGGTTTATTCATAACTCATAGGCAAATTTTAAGATAAATAAGCAAAACATAGATAAACAAGAAATTTTTATCGTATTATATATGGTCATAATGTAAGCGGGTAACAAGCAGTTGCTATCTCATTAAATAAACTTCCAGAAATTGTTCCAGGTGATCACTAGCAATAACTCGGGACTTCATCCATGACATAACGAACGGTGTACATCAACAAAAACGCCAGACATTTTTGGATGTCATTGGCAGCAACAGCAATTCTTGTAGTTATGTCCTCTTAAGAATCGACATTGTTATCGTAAATGAGGTTTTTCATATAATTAAAATTTATGGCACCATAATTTTTCATATGACACCAGATAATTTCTTTTTCATGATCACGCGTTTTGTTAGAAAACTCTCCTGGTACAGTCTTCAAATAGGGCGCACAGTTACAAAAACATCACGCATTTCTTGGACATCATTGAAAGCAATGGAAACCTTGGCAAATAGGTCCTCATAATGGACGATGGGATTGTCGTAGAAGCAGCTTTTCATATGGTCCCAAAAGTATCCCACAAATATTTTTATAGATACGCGTCTTGTCAGAAAGCACTCGTTTTCTGACAAGTTAGAATCAGTTTTCGGATATTCGGTACAGAATGTATGGAACGCCCCGTCACAAAAACATCAAGTATTTCTTGGACATCCCTGAAAACAAAAGCAATCCTAGAAATAGGCTCTCCTTAAGGGTCGATGGGGGTTGTGGTAGATGGGGATTTTCGTATGATCCCTTAAGCAACCTTCAAATATTTTTATAGGGAAGCGCCTTATTATAATACCCTTCCAGTACAGTATTCGGATACCCGACAAAGAATGTATAAGGCGCAAATTGATAACGCAATAAACATTCTTTGGACATGATTGGGGGCAACAGAAATCTCGACAGCAATGTCCCATTAAGTTTTGATTGAGTTGTCACTGATCAGGCTTTTCATATGGCCCCATCGGCTGCCCTCATATGATTTTTTTAAAGAACACATATTTTGCCTCAAGACGCTTCTGGAATAAAACAGCATTCTTGTATATAGTACCTGCAGGAAAAACATGACTACCTTTTGTTTATTTATGTAATTTGCCATCCCTAGTGCAATCCACGATAGAAATTACGATGAGTATTAAAAGCAGCGCTTTGTTAGTTCAGTGACAGTTTCATCTAGCGGTTTACGGTTTTCCATCAATCCCGTACAAAGCTTTAAGGTGTGTAAAGCTTAAGGAAAATTGCTTATTTACGAACATTGCTATCATCCCTGATGTCTTACATAAATATTGCTCCGCATTTAGGGCAGAAATATCTCATTGAAACTCATTAGGTTCCATCCAGGATCTTTTGAAATGTAACGAGACAAGATTTCTAATATAATATTTTGTTAAGTATCTTGACATGTTGAGATTGCTGGTAATGAAAAGGCTAGCACAGCTGCTAAATCAGCAATTTACGTGAATACGAATTTCATTCCTATTTTAGTTTAGATACTCTTTCATTTGGCAAAATACACGGAATGCACAATTAATAAATTCTTTCGAATTCAACCATCTGTCAAGGGTTTTAAACATGGGGCTTTTAAATATCGATTCAACGTTAAACTTACACAGCTTCATATTTGGTATGCATATTTTACCCCTACTTTGCGCAGAACCACCTCCAACTTCTTCTTCATGTGATAATGTTTCCTTCATCAAATGTACAATGGTTGAATGGAATGGTTTCATTGGAATTCGACACAGGGTTTTTGGTATTTTATATCATACCTTGTCTGGCTAAAGGCTCGTTCCCACCGAGGCGTGAAGCGTTGAAGATTCAAGCGGTAGGCAAGAAAATGTTTTCGACCCCTTCACAGCGAAACGTCAGAAATAGCATTTCGCCTAGTGAAGATCCGCATCGACTTGAAAGTTGGCCAACGGTTTCAGCGGTGGATTTCAAACCGGTTTCAGGCAAATGTGGTGACGCTGGTGATTGGTGAACGCTTCACGCTTAAACGCCTCACGCCTCGGTGGGAACGAGCCTTTATCGGTCTTATGCCATTTGTTTAAAACTTGTTTTGAACATGACTTTACCACATTTTATTCAATCTGATAAATAATTTTTTATTTGATTTTTATTTAAAATGTGTTACAGAACTTCTTCAAATAAATTTTACCTATTAATCACTTTTATCGTTTATCTTCTTGAAATGTTACCATTTGTTTGGTCAATATCTGCGCTTGTACCACAAACCGGAACAATTTGAAATTATGAGACATGAGGACAATTGTGCCAATGAATGATAAGCATATTACAACGATAGTTATACTGTCTGATGTAAATTTTTTTTTTTTTTTTTTGCTAGATAGAACAAAATCAGGATAATTGCACGTAAAACTATCTAATGTCTGTTCTCATCAGGGCCGGATTTTGATGAAAAGAGGCCCTAGGCTCTTCACTTATGAGGCCCTTTCGCCTCCCATTTTTAAGTTTGTAAATTACTTATTATGTTTGTTTATTATTCATATGTGTAGAATTTCTCCTCATTTTTGATTCAGTGTTTTAGTGGTAACTGTTTTTAGAATAGTGTAATTCTAATTTTGCTAACAATTAGATTATAGGCCCCACTTGATCTTGAGGCCCTAGGCTGAAGCTTAGTTAGCCTATAGGAAAATTTGGCCTTGGTTATCATCTTACCAGTTGGGGGGCTATTTGTGACCTTCATAATTGGAGCATGATGGCCACTAATGTATTAATGCATAAGCAATATATATATATATATATATATATAACGTATATGCATAGAGAGAGAGTTAGATAGATGGATATAGGTATGCATATATAGCAAGGCATTTTTATAACTGCAGAAAGACAGAAAATATTATTCGCGAATTACTAAAATACGTATAATTTTAAATGCATTAATAAATGCAGAATAATTTACTGTTCTATAATCAAAAAAAGTTTTTTTTTTTTTTTTTTATAATTATATTTTAAAGTAAATTAAGACAGATCTTGAAATATAATTAATTAATAATCTATTAGTGTTTAAAAGTTGTTATTAAAATTAGCAAAAAAAAATATTATTACCTCAGCAATTTGGAGTTTTCTATATGTAAAGTGTCTAATGCTTCAAGAAATTCTGGAGGCTTATTAAAAAGTTGCACAAGCGTTGAATTTTTTAAGTGCAGAGATTTAACCGGCATCTGTTTGAACATATCGTATGGTAAATATTGCAGAGTTGAATACTCAATATGAACCTGCAGGAAAAAAATAAAAACTAAATAAAAGCATATTTGCTTAAGAAAATACTATGAAAGCATCAAAAGAATGAACATCTCATAATTTAAAAAGAATACTTAAATGCTGAGAAATAATATTTAACTTATTTATTTGCAAGATAATAACTATTATAAAATGATAAAAAAATTAAACCAAAATCTAATGTAAAGGAAGAAACTATTAGATATAATACACAATTTTATTACTGCATAATAACAAAAGAAATTCTGGGAATGTTGACTTCTACCATTCACCATACATACAGTTAAATTTTTAATGATTTAATGTTTATAAATCATCTAAACCTGTAGTGGGAAATCCTTGATTCGCGAAATCTGGTAATGAAAAAAAATTAGTGTATCCCCAAATTTAAAGAAATTTATTTCAAAATAAAAAATATATAAGACATTTTTAATAAGTGACTGAGGAGTCAAATACTGAAATGAGATATTATTACGTTTAAAAACAGGACAATAATATTGTATGAAAACTATTGTCTGTAAAAATTTATAATACCAATTCTTCGTCAACCAGTAGATAAACCTATATAACAATAAAAAATAATTGTCAATTTCAGATGCTTTAATGCTTCTCTCTTGTGGAATTATTATGCATTTAAAAAAAAAAAATTTCTGTCTGTTCAAGCAATTGTCCGTATTAATATAATAACAGGCCAACATACATAGTGCTACAAGATACTTGCTAATTTGAGGTGTCTTCTACTTGATCTTTGATGGGATTACTTTGCAATTGAATAAAAAAAGAACTATCTGTCTATCTAAACAATTTTATATATAAGTTAATACTTATTCTTTTATAACCGGCAGGGGAACACAAGTAATAATAATAGATAATTGTCAATTTGAAATGCCCTCTTCTCTGTTAGGATTTAGAAATGAGCAATTTTGCTACATTTTTTCCAAACTACATTCCCCCCTCTCCTCCCATGATATTTAAACTTATATGAAGGAAAATAAACACTTAATAATTTTACAAATATGTTAGTTATACTCTTAATTTCCATTTTTAGCTTCAGAGAGCAAGTTACAAATGCTTTCATCTATTTTAAAACAGTAAGATGTAAACTTAACAGAACAAAAATGAAAATGAACATGTTTCTATCAGCAGAGTGAAAAAAGGGGTCTGCAATTATCAGGTAACATATAAATTTGATAAATCTCTGTTGAAGATATAAATATTACAATTAACGCATCTGTAAATTAGTTTACAAAACTTAAGAAGTCTGAATTTTATTTTTATTAAGATTTAAAAATATTAATAAAAAATGACAGCGTCTTTTTTTTAAATTATTTTGCTCAAATAAATATTTATATGTTCATTTAAAAACAATAATAGTATGAGAAAGTAAATATCTGAATTAAAGATTTTTAAAAAATAGAGTAGATTATTTATTACCTCTTTGAACGTATATCTCGCAGAATGCAAAAACACACTTCTTAAAACATCTGAATCGTCGATATTTTGGCAAACAAGAGTTGTAGCGGGACTACTAAACAGGTACACGGTCGGACATCAATAGGTTCTGGGCAACCTTCTTTTGTAGGGAGTTTTGATGCACCAACAGTAGTCACTATTATGTAGAACCATAACACAGCTAATTTCAAAGTAAAATTCTTCATGACAAGCATCAAGTATTCGAGAAAAACTTTTACAAAATTTATTTTCTGTAATATCCTTTATAGCTAATTTTTTTACAGTTTTCCTAGAAGTTATTTTCTATATCTATTCGTTTCAAACTTGTAGTGTAATTCTCAATTGATTCTGTGATTTATTTAGGATTTTTTTAATGATAAGAGTTGAGAATTTTCGATATAGTGTGTAAAGCAATCGGTTTAGCGCTAATATTTGCTTTCAGATAATTACATAAATATGGGAAAAGTGAGATAAACGACAGATGCCAATGAAATAGTTTTTTACCAATGAGGTGTTATCAGTTATTTATCTTTGTTTAGTAAGCATTTTATTAATTATTTTTAAAACTAGCAAGCTAAGCATATTATTTAAAATCTTACCTTAGTGCATAGTTAATAATTAATTTAAAACTGAAATTAAATTAAATGAAAAATAAATTTTAGTGTTAAAAAAGGTGAAATCAAGTTTTTAATTAATTACTGTTTAATTTAATATTCTAATAAAAATAATTTTTAATTCAAATTTAATAAAATAATTTAAATTTTGTCTATTTTTAATTTTTTTTTTTTAATTTAATACAGCAAGTTAAAAAAAATTGATATTTTTTAATCCATGTTTAAAAATTGAGAAAAAAGTTTTAGTTATCTTAAAAAGAGAAGAAAAAATAACATCTATAATCACCATTCAAGAAAAAGTAAAATTAAAACTAAACAATATTTTTTAATTAAATTTCTTTAATTAATTATTTTAATAATAATTTTTTAATCCATGTTTGAAAACCTAGAAAAAAAGTTTCGGGTTATCTTTAAAAAACGAAGAAAATAATAAATATTATCATCATTCAAAAAAAATTAAAGTTGTTTTTCGGATAAAAAAATAGATAGGGAAACTAGACCCGTCCTATTTAATACACTACTAACAAGCAATTAATTATTGCTAAAAAATAATTATAATTAATGTAAATAAATTTACTTTATGCCTTTTATTAAATATTTATCTCATTAAGTTACAATTAAGTTAAGTCAAATCTGAATGAATTTTTATAACATTGTGGTTGCAATTGAAATTTTAGCTAAATTTTTAATACGATAGTTATGCAATGGTGAGAGTGATTTTGTTAAAACTAGCATGATAATATCACTTTATAACTCATTAGGCAAAACGTATTTAAAAACAATGATCATGAAATTTTGTCCCCATTTGGAGTCTTCTTTTATTCCTTTATATGTTAATTTCCAGTGATAAAAACAGTGATCAGGAAATTTTTCCCCCATTTGGAGTCTTCTTTTATTCCTTTATATGTTCATTTCCATGTGATTCTGGAATTTCAGGACATAGAACGACCAATCGAAGGAATTCAAGTTTCTGGTTAGCTGGTTTCTATGAGTTGGAATTTTAGTATCCTTTAGAAACACGGCTTAAGAAATGTTAAAGAAAAATATTCATAATTAGCAAAAATAAATGGTTGTATTGCTTTTACAATCCGTATATAATGATTTTACTGCATATTTATACAAATTAATATACACCGGTGTCTGTATAACACTGTAGAAAAGAAGATAAATGCACATGTTCCTCCTAATCCTGAAACCGGCTTTTATAATACACATGTCTAATAGCAAGCTGATTTACTGTCTTTTTCTCTATTTAAATTTAGCAAATATAGATTAATTTTTATGGGGGGCCTGATGGCCGAATGGCTAGCACTCTGGCACTCGGTACCACAGGTATCGGGTTCGAATCCCGGCTTTGCCCATGGGTGTTGCAGAGGTTCGGAATCCACTTTAAGCCATAGGTCCTAATAGGATCGTAGAGCGCTGCGGGGGCATTGTTACTCTACGTCCGTGGCTTACCATCAAGTTACACGCGTCCCCTGGGTAATGCAAAGTGAGTAACATCGGTGCAGCCCTTATAGGCATCCGAAGACGTCCATGTCTGTTTCCCAGCTGCATTGGAAAAAAAAAGATTTATTTTTATCAGAAGAATTCTAATCATTTCTAGTTTTGGTGGAACAAAGTCGGGTTCCCCATGCTGCACCGTGAGTAACGCTGAATATACTACATTCCCACTGTTTTAGTGATGAAAAAACTTAAAATAATAAGTCAAGGTTCCCAGTCAAGGTCAAGTCTAGGTGCCTAGTATTTAAAAATGATACGACAAATTATCCATTTTTTTGCATAGATAATCGTAGTCCGAACTTTTTGGTCGATAATGTATTGAGGTGCTGCACAAAGAGTGCTTGATTCGATACTCAACGAGCGATGATAAATCAAACATTTCTGTAACCATGCTATAAAAGATACTCGATATATCTGTAGGAAGGAATGTCATTCACCGAAGTCAAGCATCATTGGGCGCGGTCAGTGCTTGGGTGGGTGACCACCTGGGAACACCGTGTGCCGTGGTATTCACAAATTTGGGACCTGAATGGCCGAGTGTCTAGCACTCTGGCGCTCGGTGCCACAGATTTCGGGTTCGAATCCGGGTGGTTCAATGAATGTTTGTTTAATTGTCTGCTTCAGTAGTTTTTAAACAGAATACATACATAAAAATATATATAAAAAAAAATCCCTACAATCATAGATAATTCGAGATATTTTTCAAGAATAAAATAAATATAATTGACCAATAAGTTTGCAGTTTAAAAGAATAAACCCCAAATATCTATAATTAGACGTTGGCCGGGGAGCTACCCATAAAATTTTAATAAAATATCCCGAAGATTCCATTCATTCATTCTCCTTGCCACATAAAATCTAATTTCAAAGATCTGAAGTTTTTCAACTTTCAATAATATATTCACTACACGGATCTTTGTGTTCTAAATAAAATATCCTTTTCTCTAAAATTTTAATCGAATATTTATTTCATTTTAACTAATTTTCATCTAATTCCAATAATACATTTTATGATGAGACGGAAAGTTCTAAAGATGATGAATGAAGTGGTATATGGGGACGTAAACCAACAAGGACTATAATCCCCTAATCACTATATATATGAACAGTGAGTTTTTCCTTATTTTTTAATATGTCATTCTCGACAACGCTCTACGATCGTGTTAGACCGGGACCTACGGTTTAAAGTGGATTCCGAACCACTACAAACATCCATGGCACCGCCGGGACTCGAACCCGAAACCTGTGGTACCGAGAACCAGAGCGCTAGCCACTCGGCCATTCAGGCCCCGAGACAGAAAGTTTTTGGATTGTGTATAAATTATGG